>CAUYQG010040645.1:0-94619 GCA_963574415.1 Tarsius wallacei
AAATTGGCAGTAGCGAGAAACTGCCAGGAGAGGGGAGGCACACTTCATCAATAAGGGTACCTGTTCTCAAACCAGGCGAAGTGGGGACAAAAGCGAGACCCGAACTTTACCTGCACAATGACCATTTATATATCTAATCCTGATTTTTACCCCACATCCTTTATTTTATTTTATTTTATTTTATTTTTTTATTGTAGAGACGAGGTCTCGCCAAGTTGCCTGGGCTGGTCTCGAAACTGCAGGCTCAGGCAATCCACTCACCTTGGTCTCCCAAATTGCTGGGATTACAGGCTGAGCCACCAAGCCTGGCCATTGTACCCCACACACTTAAAATAAAAAATAAAAGAAAATAAAATAAATTAAAAAAAAGAAAGAATCACAAAATTTTGGAATTTCACAGTCTAGTAAGGGAGCCAGACAGTTCATAAGACAATGCGATTCAGTATAATAAATAAAGAGCAACATAACCTAATGGCTATGATTATGTGATCACTCAAAGACATTTTAATTTTTATTGCTTAATATATACTGGACAGAGAGAAAGTCACAACTTTCACGAGCAAGACAGACATGGTACCTGCCAGCTTAAAACTCTTGTTTTTAAGGTACATATACACTGTGGACACACAGAGGAACTGAAATTCCTGAGATCCCACTGTGGTAGGTGTTTGCCATTACAAGGCTTATTCAGGAAAATATTGTTATATCTCAAAAATATCATATTGTAATACTATTATATGCATGGCAACTGGATTTAAATAGCATTTACAGTAAAGTAAAATCTGAGCTTTCCACTGCTATCCATTATTCTTGACCTGTTACTCATTGGTTGTTACAAGACAATTCATGAAAAGTGATAGCCAAACCAAAGCTATGGTTAGAAAATAGCTAAAGTAGATCAATAAAAATGATGTGAACCAATGAAACATGACTTCAGGTTTTATTCTTACTTATTGGATTTCAATTAGAAAGTGGCACATAGTGAGTTACTTAATATAAGTAAACTGAATTAGTAAGTGATAAATGCCAATAGGTAAGATTTTACTCAGATATTCATATAAAAAATGTGCCAAAGTAATATGACACTTAGCATCAACTTTTAATTATATATGATTACAATCTTTAACATAAATTATAGTATCATATTTATAATTGCAATAAAACATTATTTTGCTGACTATAGCCACAACTGTTTTCAATAGACACAGAAACTTCTTAAGTGTCGGCTCCTTGCTTTAATGTGCTTTTGTGTACTTTTTCCAAGTTTGATCAATAATGTCATTCAAAAATGAACTGCTCCGCATAAGTCAGGGAGTAGAATTTGAAGATATCAGGGTAGTGTGAGAGGTAGTGGGGAAAAGAAGAGGGAAGGGAAAGGTAATAGTGAGCAAAGGAAAGAAGGAATAAATGAGATAGATGGTCATCCCACAAATTTCCAAAATTTCAATGAAGTAGACAAAACTCACAAATAATGTTATAGCTATATTTTTGTGGACATTGGAAAATAAAATGCATTTAGATGGAATTAACACAGTGTGGGAGAGTATAAATCCCCTGATAATTAGCATAAATTTTAGGGACGGCTTTTGAAATTTCATGCCATAAAATCCAGGGAAGTGTTTAAGAAAGTTTCACTAGATTTCAAATAAATCATACAAATGCCAAAATAATATTATTTATGCATAAAAATATCCTATTTTCAGTTGGTAGGCCAAATAATTGCATTGCTCTCACGAGATACCCACATCCCCATCCCCAGAACTTGAGAATTCCCATACTTGGCAACAAGAATTTCGCAGATGTAATTAAATTAAGGATCTTGAGATGGAGATATTTTCCTGAATTATCTGAGTAGGCCCTAATGTAGCCTTAAGGGTTCTCATAAGTAAAAGATGAAGTACAGTGGGACAGTCACAGGGAGATTTGAAGATTCTATGATTTTGCAAGGGAACATGAGCAAAGGATGCAGGTGACCTCTAGAAATGGGAAAGGATCATAAAACACATTTTCTGTTTAAGCCTCTGAATTTGGGCTAATCGGTTTATTGGTTATGATTAGACAAAATAATGATATCAGTAACAGAAAGAGATGTTCTTTTTTCAGTGTAGCTTTGGATATTGTGAGGAACTTGGTCCATATGATAGAGAGGTGGGAACTTAAATGTGGAGAGAGAGATAACAAACATGGTCCAGGAAAATCCAACTGGATCCTACTATATCTTCAGCTAAAGGTGTTGTTCTAGATATCAGAGAAGATGTGAGAAAAGTAGTACCTGGCTGAACTTAGCAGTGCCTCATTTAATAATACTAAACATGATATATTAATAAATATTACCTCAAGCATGTATCACAAGGATGCATCACAATGAAAGAAGAAAGTTTGCTTATTTATTAGGATCTGCTCTAAAGATCTTTATCAAGTTTATATCTTAGATTCACTTTTAAAATAATTGATTCAACAGAAATCATTGAAAAACACTTTACAGTGTATAATACAGTCGTTTTTAAAAATTTTTAAGCTGATATTTATTGACTGTGATAAGCCAGGAATTGTGATAATCACCTTCTGTATATCACATTATATAGTCATAATAACAAACCCCAAATCTGGTGTTATAATTTTTTGTTTATAAATATAAAGAAACTAAAGCTCAAATAAATTAAATAACATTGTCTAATTGGCAAACACTGATATCCAGATTCAATTTAATGTCTGTCTTTTTATAAACTTATGCTTTGAACTCTAGTGAAATAAAATTTTTTCAATACAAATAATATGTTTCCTCTAACAAAGCCATCATTTCAGCTTTAAAAAATAATGTCATTTGGGTCTTTTAAAAAAAGGCAGAATATGTTATTCACAAGGCAAAATATCCTGGTAATAATTTGTGCCATATTTATTGCGTTTTCCTTTTATTTGAGGACCTATGCTTGAGAGAAAAAAAATAGATGAATTTTCTCTCAGAAAGGGTCCTTGCCTTCTTTCATCATATTGCTACTATTACAAATATATTGTCCCAGTTTCAATGGACAGATGCAATGACTAAAGGTAAATCAGTAATGGGAACTTTTATCAGAGGCTCAGTAAGTTATCAAAACTTAATATATAAAGGAAAGTGTCACATGGAAAACAGAATTATACAGAATCATACAAGTCATGTCTAATATTTCAACTTGGCTGCAAACTAGTAAAGTGATGTAGAAAATTAAGAAAACACATCGGGTTTAGAGATCTAGAATTAATTTTGTCATCGGATGTGGCAGGATGGATTCCTATTTAAACTTGCATTTTGATGAGATTTTTCCCTCATTTATTGTATCAGTACAGAGCTTACCATGGGCCTAAGGGATCTAAATCCATTACAGTGGTTTTTATAGTCCAGTTCATGCTCATTGCATGCCCTGCCTTGTGTTTGATGGTATTAAATATTTAACTAACTGTGACCATGATGTTGAGAAAGTAGCAACTTTTAGTGCATTTTTATACACACTATTGAAAAACAAATATAAAATTAAAATGTCTGTATTCAAGGCTTGGAGTAGAATAAACAGGGAAAAAATAATCTGCATTTAGTTCCTATAATTGAATTATATTACAGAGCTTTTTAAATACATGTGTGCATCCTACTCTATAGTAGCTAGAGTGAAATATGAAGGATCATAAGCAATAATTTTATCATTAAAATTTAATGTGCAAGCACAACTTGGATGAAAAATCATACTTCTAAACCTTAAAACAATAATAGAGAAGGTAAATTATTTTGACACCTGGGCCATGAATTAAATTATTATCTTTTAGTAACATTTAAAACAGAGAAAACAATTGTAGATTTGAGAAAAATGAAGATCCCTTATTAAGCATGTGGATAAACTGTGAAGTTTTACTTTGATCAGACTCATTTCTTGTTATTTAATTTGGCTCTAGAGGGAAAAGAAACATAAAAAATGACTAAAGGAATGAAGTCAATTATTGGTTTTGCTCATATGCTTCCTATTTGTCACAGTTCTTATTCTTATAAGTTTCTGTTGCTAACCAAAAAATGGCAGCATGCCACTGTAAGTTGCACCATGACATACATTTTATACATTTATATAATTAACATTAAAACAAAATTAGTGAAAAATGAAAAATGTTTATTTTATTAAAACAACAAATGATACAGAAAAAGCAGCTTATACTCTCAAATTTATGTTCAAGTAATTTCTAATCTGTATAGTGTCAGAGACGTGAGATCTGATATATTCTGTAATGTTGCTGGATCTAGTTAGGGTGATTGATATTCTGTGTAGAAACCTCCTTGATGTAAAATGAATAAGAGTAATTTTAGACAATTGCTATTCAGTGGGTCAATTTTATAAAATTTGAATTTAATTTACAATATTCAGCATTAATTTTCTTTATATTTTATTGAATACAACCACTATATTGTATACTTATTTTTTCTATTTAGTTTTTTTTTTTTCTTCAATAGCTTTATAGGTACAAGTGGTTTTTGGTTACATGGATGAATTGCATAGGGGTGAAGATGTCTGAGATTTCAGTGTACTCCTCACCCCTACTGGTACACATTATACTTAATAGGTAATTTTTAGTCCCTCACCCTCCTTTCTCCCCTCTCCTGCTGAATCTCTAGTGTTCATTGTACTATCCATATGCTTGACTCTAACTTATAAGTGAGAACATGTAACATTTGGTTTTCTATTCCTGAGTTACTTCACTTAGAGTACTGGCCACCAGTTCCATCCAAGTTGCTGCAAAAAATATTATATCATTCTTTTTATGGATGAGTAATATTCTGTGGTATGAATGTATGTGTTTTTGTGTGTGTGTTTATGAAACATATCACATTTTTTATCCACTCTTCAATTGATGAGCACTTATGTTGATTACACAACTTTGCAATTTTAAATTGTGCTGTAATACACATAAAAGTGCAAGTGTCTTCTTTCTACAATGGTTTCTTTATAGTGGTATTGCTAGATTGAATAGTAGGACTACTTAGTTCCTTGAGAAATCTCCCTGCTTTTTCCCATGGAGGTTGCATTAATTTATATCTCCACCAAGAGTTTATAAGTATTTTCTTTCACTGCATTTGTGCCGACATCTGTTTTTGTTTTTGTTTTTGTTTTTTACTTTTTAATAATGGCCATTCTGATGCTATCTTGTTGTGGTTTTAATTTGTGTTTCCCTGATGTTTAATGATGCTGGGCATTTTTTCATATGTATGTTGGTTATTTGTATATCTTCTTTGGACAGATGCCTGTTCATGTCATTTGCAACTTTTTAATGGGATTATTGGGATTTTTTAATCGATTTGTTGGAGTTCTTTTTGATTATGGATATTAGTCCTTTGTCAGATGAATAGTTTGTGAATATTTTCTCCCATCCTTTAGGTTGTCTATTTACTCTGTTCACTATATCTTTTACTGTGCAGAAGCTTTTCAGTTTAATTAAGTCCCAGCAATTTATTTGTGGTGTTTTTTTGCATTTGCTTTTGGGGTCTTAGCCTTAAATTTTTTGTCTAGACCAATGTCCAGAAGAGTTTTTTCTAGGTTTTTTTTTTAGAATTTTTCTAGAGTTTCTATGATTTTAGAATTTATATTTAAATCTTCAATTCACCTGGAGTTAATTTTTGAATATGGTGCAATATAGGGATTCAGTTTCATTTTTCTGCATGTTACTATCCAATTTTCCCAGTACCATTTATTGAATAAACTATTCTTTCCTTGGCATGTGTTTTTGTCTGCTTTGGTGATGATCAGTTGACTGTAGATAGATGGTTTTATTACTGAGTACTCTATTTTGATCCTTTGATCTATGTGTCTACTTTTGTCCAGTATCATGTTGGTTTGGTTACAATAGGCTTGCAGTATAATTTGAAGTGAGGTAATGTGATGCCGCCCCTAGCTTAGTTGTTTTTGCTTAGGATTGCTTTGACTATTCTGGATCTTTTTTTGCTCCATATGAGTTTTTGAAATGTTTTATTTTTTTAATTTCATAAAAAATGACATTGATAAAGATTGTATTAAATCTGCAGATTGCTTTGGGTAGTAGGGTCATTTTAATATTATTGATTATTCTGATCCATAATCATGGGATGTTTTTCCATTTATTTGTGTCTTCTACAATTTCTTTTATCAGTGTTTCTCCTTGTAGAGATCTTTCACCTCCTTGGTTAAATATATTCCTAGATTTTTTTTTTCCCAGCTAATTGACTAGATTCTCAGCTTGGCTGTTATTGGTGTATAGCATAGCAGTGCTATTAACTTGTGAGCATTGATTTTTGTAACATGAGACTTTATTGAATTTGTTTATCATATCTTGCTGTCTTTTCAAGAAATTTTTCATGTTTTCTAGGTATAACATCATACCATCAGCAAAAAGAGAAAGTTTAGTTTCCTGTTTTCCAGTTAGAATACTCTTTATTTTTTTGTTTTTTGTTTTCCCCTCCTGTCTGATTGTTCTGGCTAGGACTCCCAGCACTACAATCAATAGAAGTGGTGAAAATGGGCATGCTTGTCTTGTAGTTCTAAAGGGTATGCTTTAAACTTTTCCCCATTAGGTAAGCTGTAGGTTTATTGTGCATGACTTTTTTTCATTTTGATGTATATTTTTTTCTATGCTTATTTTGCTAAAGTTTTCTCTTTTTTTTTTTAAATCGTGAAGTGATGTTGGATTTTATTGAGCGCTTTTTTTGCATCTATTGAAATTATCATATAATTTTTATTTTTATTTCTATTTATGTGGTGAATCACATTTCTTCACTTGCTTATATTGAACCCTTCTTGCATCACTGGGATGAAACCCACTTGATCATGGTGAATTTCCTTTTTGATGTGCTATTATATTTGGCTTGCTAGTATTTTGTTGAGAATTTTTGCATTTATGTTCATCAGGGATATTGGTCTGCAGTATTCTTTTTTGTTTGTTTGTTTGTTTGTTTGTTTTTTCTCCTGGCTTTGGTATCGGGGTGGTACTGGCTTTATAAAAGGGTTAAGAAGGATTCTCTCTAGCTTCAGTCGGACTGGAACCATTGAACCATTTCTTTGAACATCGAATAGAATTTGACTGTTATTCAATCTAGTCCTTGGCTGTTTTTTGTTGGAGAGTTTGTATTACTGATTCAATCTCACTTACCATTGTTGGTCTGCTCAGCGTTTCTGTTTCTTCCTGATTGGGTTGTATGTTTCCAGGAATTCATTTATTTCCTCTAGATTTTCTAGTCATTTGCATAAAGCTATTCATAGTAGTCTCAGGTGATATTTTTATTTCTCCAGTATCAGTTGTAGTTTCTCCATTTTCTTTTCTGATTGACCTTACTTGAATCTTCTCTCTTCTTTTCTTAATTAATATAGCTAGTGGTCTAACATTTCTGTTTATCATGTCAAAGAACCATTTTGTTGTTGTTGTTGCTGTTTCAATGCTCTCTTGTATTGTTTTTCTGGTTTTAATTTTATTTAGTTCTATTTTGATCTTTGTTATTTATTTTCTTCTCCTAGTTTTCGGTTTGGTTTGTTCTTGTTTTTCCAGTTTCTTGTGGTATACCATTAGGTTGTTTTTATATGATCTTTCTATCATTTTTATGTAGGCCTTAACACTATTTTTTTAAATCTTAATACAGCTTTTGCTGTGTCTTGCAAATTTTGATACTATGTCATTGTTGTCATTCATTAAAAAATTTAATTTTCATCTTGATTTTATCATTGCCCTAAATATTGTTCAGGAGGAGATTTTTTAATTTCCTTCTTCTTCTTAGGATTGATTTCTAGTTTTATTTCACTATGATATGAGAAGGTACTTGATATTATTTCATTTTTAAAAATTCATTAAATTAGCTTTGTGTGCTTTCACATAGTATAACTTGGAAAATGTTCCTTGTATATTCCACAATTTAAAGGTAGAATATTCTGTAAATATCCACTAGGTCTATTTGTCCCAGAGTTTAGTTCAAGTCTAGTTTTTTGGTTGACTTACTGCCTCTATGATTGGTCTCCTAATGCTGTCAGTGGAGTATTTAAGCCCCCTATTATTATAGTATTGCTGACTATCTCTCTTATTGTCTAATAGAATTTGTTTTATAAAGCTGGGAGCTTTGGTACTAGGTGCATATATATTTAAAATTGTTATATTATCTTGATAAATGTATCCCTTTATCATTATATAATGTCCTTCTTTGCCTCTTTTCACTGTTGTTAATTTTATGTACGTTTTATCTGATATAAGAATAGTTACTCCTGCTCATTTTTGGATTTCATTTGTTGGAATATTTTTTCTCACCCTTTTACCTTGAGTCTATGGAAATCCTTGTGAGCTAAGTCATTCTCTTGAAGGCTGCATATATTTGATTTGTATCTTTTTATTCATTTAATAAATCTATATCTTTTCAGTGAAGTATTTAAATCATTACATTCAAAGTGAATAATGATATATAAAGTGCTGTTCCAATCATCATGTTAATTGTTTTATAGACACTTTATTTTCTCCATTGTGTGCTGTTTATAAGCCCTAAGAGTTCTATCCTTTCAGGTATTTTTCTTCTGATCCATTTAAATCTTTGGTTTCAATATTTAGAACTTCTTTGAACAATCATTTGTTGTAAAGCCAATCTAGTGGTAACAAATTCCTTCAGTGTTTACTTATCTGGGAAAGACTATGTATTCTTCATGAAACTTAACTTTGAAGAATATAAAATTTGGGGCTCACAGTTATTATATTTGAGTGAATTAAAGATTGGATCCTAATCTCTTCTGGTTTTTAGAGTTTCTGCTGAGAAATCTGTCGTTAGTCTCATAGGTTTACACTTATAAGTTATTTGATGCTTTTGTCTCACTGCCCTTAGAATTTTTTTTTTTCACATTGACTTCAAGTAGCCTGATGACTATATGCCTTGGAGATATAACTTTTATAGTGAAACATCCAGGTATTCCGTGGGTTTCTTGTTTCTGGTTTTCTAAATCTCTAGCAAGACCAGGAAAGTTTTCCTTAATTATTCCCTCAATGGGTTTTTCAAATCTTTTAAAAACTTTTTACTCTTTCTCAGGCACACCTATGATTCTTAGATTTGAATACTCCATGTAATCTAACATTTCTTGGAAATGTTTTTCAGTTTTTTACAATTATTTTTGTTTTATTTATTTTTGTCTCATTTGTTTAATTTGAAAGCCTTGTCATCATGTTCTGAGATTCTTTCTTCAACATGTTCTAGTCTATTGTTAAGACTTCACACTGCATTTTATAATTTCCTAAATAAGTCTTTCACTTCCAGAAGTTAAGTTTTCTTATTATGTACCTATCTCTTTAGAAAAGCTTTCATTCAAATTCTGAATAATATTGATTTTCTATGTTGCTTTCAACTTTCTTTTTGATCTCATTAAGCAATGTTATAGTCAACTTTTTGAATTATGTCAAATTTAAATATTTCACTATCATTACTATCCATTGCTGAAGAGTTGGTGTGGTCTTTGAGGGGAGTTGCAATTTTTTTTTTCGTTCATGTTGCTAAAAATATTCTGGTTCCTCTTCATCTGGGTAGACTATTTCTTATTATTTTCAAATTTTTTATTTGACTATTTTTTTTTCTGTTGAGGAAATGACATTAATGTGAGTAGTTTATGATCCTATAGCCTGGGCTCTGGGTGTTTTCAGTGGCAAAGGCTCTGTACAAGTTTCTTGGTCATAAAGAATCTGGGCATTGGCAGATGCTTGTAGAAGCAATTTGGGGGTGTATGATTAGGTCTACTGTCTCTTGTGGGACCAGAATGCCAGAAGTCCCATGAAGCTTACCTTATTCCTCAATAGTGTGATGTGCTCTTTTTATCTCTTCTTTTTCCCATTATTTCCCCCACCCTGAGTTAAATCATTCAGTCTTTAGGTTTATAGGAGGCACCTGTGTGTGAGAACTGGTTGCCGCTCAAGGAGGTGGGTATATGCAATTCTTTGTGGTAGGCAAAAGTCCCAGCCCTGATAGAGGCAGCTGGAGGAGCTCTCAGTGAAATGCATCCAGGTGTCATCAGAGGGTAGGGAGGTAACCACCTCAGCTCCACTACCAGGCTGGCAGGAAAACCTTCCGATTACAACCCTGCCCTGGTAGTCCTGGTTTTCAGATCAGACATGCACTTCTGTCCATCTGTAGGGACACTGATGATCTGTGTAGAAAGGGAATGGGATTCTACCCTTTGTGCAAGCCTGAGCCCACAGGTCACATCTGTGATGATGTAGTCACCATGAAATTGCTGCACAATTGGCATCAATGGGTGCACTTGTTCCGAGCTTCTATGAGAGAAGCAAATGTTTATGGTGATGGGTTAAGGGGAGAAGTCTCCTTCTCCAAGATCCTTCATGATCATTGGGGCTGTCCAACTGTTGGAGTAGACCCACAGCTTTCCCCCACAGAGCCTAGCACTATGTCTGTGCCTCTGCTAAAAGAAACTTCTCTCAAGTGGGAAGTTCTTGGATACAGAGAAACATGCTTTCTCTATATATTTTTCCTCATGGGGTGCTCTCTTGATGTAGTATACTCCCCCTTCCTCTAGGAATGGTAAACCACAAGGACCTGACTACTGCGAGTTCTGCTGCTTCTCTGGGTCTACCTGCCCTCTGGGGCTGCCACAATCCAGGTTAGTATCAGGGAGTGTCTGTAAGGGATCCAGTGATATGAAGATACAAGGGTTGAAGGTCCATGAGCAGAACAAATTCCTACAAGTGGTGCAGGAGGAAAGGGAAGAGACTGTGTGAGCTGGTAGATCAGAGTAATGTCCTTGAAAAGTTCTCAGATTTCAGATGACTCCAAGGCTTGGGCTCATGTTAGCAAAGAAACTCTTCTTGAAATTAAGTACCAGCAATCTTCTGCAAGGACTAGAGAGGCCAAAGACATTCCTGCCTACTTTTTCCATGAAATACTACGCCCTTTAGGATTTGATGTCCGCTAGTTTATTGTTACTTTCTTTTTTGTGTGTGTCATAAAATCTTCCAGTGATCTCTATAATAGGTTTCAGGACTATTCTTTTAACACTGCATTTGGGCTTTGATTACTCACTTGCAGTTTTGATTCTATCTTCTTAGTAGAATATGTCACTAGCATCTCTAGACAGCCCTCTAGAGAAGCTTTCTAATGCCTCAGGCTATGAACTAGTTTGCAAGATGTGCTGTGACTTGGGCTTTGCTCCTAGCTCCAGAGGAGGAAAGATGCTGGGTAGAGCAGAACTGAGTTGACCTGCCCTCTGGTTTCCCAGTGGCAGGTACAAGCTCCAGCTCTGATTGGGATGATAGGAGAGTGGTGTAGACTCTGTACAATTTCCTTTGTTGTATATAGCCTTAGTGTGTTGATTTTCCTAATTGCCAGCTATGGCGGTACTGTATTGGGTACATGCATAGATTCAAGGCCACCTGAGTAGCTGCGGTTATGTAGGCAATGGTGTTAGCTGAGGTCTCACAATGTTTTTCTCCTTCTGAAGCACTGTTTTATTGTGTTAGTAGACATTGTACTGGGCTGTGCTAGTTGAACTCCAGTCAGGAAGTAAGCACTTGCAGAAGAGATCCAGCTGTCGTGGTGAACCTGGGCTTTATGCTTGCCCTATGTTGCTCCAGCGATATACTCCAATGTCCCAGGTTTTGGGTGGAGCTGTAGGACTCTACGTATTCCCTTCTTGTGTTCTGTGACTAAAGGAGAAAGGCAGTTGGAGAGCTGAGTCAGGCAAGTCCTTACTCTGGCTCCCCATGTGTGTGTGCAAGCAACAATCCCAGTGAGGATCAGGAGGGAGTCCTATGGCCACTGGGATAATGTTCTAAGGTTAAGCATAGTTGATTTCCTGCACAAAAGAGTCACACAGGGAGAAAACGTGTTTTGTGGCACTGGAGAGTCTCACCTAGCTTCCATACCTTTGGCACACGCAGTCAGTGGTCAGAATGCAAAACTGCACCAGGCCACAAATCTTCCAGCAGCGGTTTGCTCCACACAGGCCAGGGTCTGGGTCTCACCATAGCAGTAGCTGCAACAGCAGCAGAATTTGTCCCTGGTGTGAAGAAAAGCGCCCAGCTTGTGTCCCTGCTCCCACCCTAGCCTGGATATTAGAACAATCCCAATAGGAAACTGCTCTCTGGGTCTGAGCTCTCAAAATGACACAGACTGCAGCTGCTCTGGGCTCACAGGCCTGTAAGACTCCATGTGAGCTCCAGCAGTGGTACTGGGCAATATCTTGGCAGTTCTCTGTGTTAGACTGGAAGCCTGTGAGGTGCAAGAGGCTATTAAAGTCCATGGCAGGAGAGCAGAGCCCCAAGGGTTTTTCACTCAACCTTTCCCCTCATCTGGGAACTGCTTGTGGTTCGTGCCTGCCATCTGGCGGAGCAGGCTGTCTAGCTTCAATCTTCTTTCATTTGTGTACTTCCTGTGGCTGCTGTGTTGAATTCCAATGTTTCTCCCTTAAACTTTCTGTTGGAAGGTCGAATATCTACTTGCTATTTTATTCCTTTCTATGGAAGCAACATGCACTAGCTGTGTCTAGTCAGCCACTTTGCTCCATTTTCCTATTTGTTGATTATTTTTCTTCTCCACTAGAATGGAAGCTTCATGGTGGCAACGATTTTTGTCCCTCTCCTTCAAACTTTTTTAAAAATTTACTTTAGATTCAGGAGGAGGTACACATGTGTGTTTGCTACATGGACATATTGTTTAGTGGTGGGGATTGGGTCTGAGGTGGCTCATTCCCCAAATAGTGAACACTATTCCCTGTAAGTAGTTTCTGAACCATAGACTCCTCCCCTCCTTATTGCTGTCCCCAGTGTCAATTATTTCCAACATTGTGACTGTTCAGCTCCCACATATGAGTGACAACATGTGGTATTTGGTTTTCTGTCTCTGAGTCAGTTTACTTAGGATGATGTTCTCCAGCTCCATACCCTGGAACACTACACAGTCATGAAAAGAATAAAATCTTTCAACATTTTTATACAAAGATTTTTTTTAAGACGTCTTTACTCTGATGGTTTGTGAGGAGCCAAAGATCATCTAGTACCTAACATGCAAACATCAGGTTGCAATTGTCTTCTCTAGCTGCTTCAATGAAGGTCCTCTCAAGGTCTGGACCCATAGGAATAAGGAACAAGTGAGCACTTATCAAAACATTAGAGAAGTTTTCACAGAGCAGCCACATTTATAATTTTGTCTTTCTCTTGCAAAGTTTACTCTGGAATCTATTTACTTCTGTACTTTTATCTCTTTGCAATATTTTGCTTACTTCCTAATTTATACCCTATTCATATGAATTTTTCCACTTGCCTAGATACATTCCATGCCTCACTAGTCTCTGGTCCTTCAGTCCATCTGTCTGAAATGGTCCTTTTCTTCAAACCTCACTGTTTGGCTGGTTAGCTTTTACTCATCTTTAAGGTCAGTCTAGTTTTCACTACTTTTGAGAAATCTTTCCTGAGTCTCGGAATCTAAGTGTGGTGTCCCTGTTAGGTGACCTCATATTATTGTGGATTTTTCTATTACCACATTTATCACTCCCATCACCACCCCAATTATTTTACTATTTGACTGTTTCCAATGGAGCAGAAGCTCCCTGAAGGCAGAGTCCTTGACATACTTGTTCATTACTGTCTTTCCACATATTTTTAGGTCAAATATAAATATTACATATATGCATATATTTGAATATAGTGATTAGGAATTTGGATTTTATCCAGTGATAAATAGGAATATCACTGTGTCATGAAGATATATGTTCATTAATATTCTCTAACAAACTAGATAATTCCATATTCTCTTTATTATTATTTCTTTTTTATTACGTTTTATTTTATTATAAAGATGTGGGGTACAAGTAAGGATTAACTACACAAGTAGTCTGCAGGCAGGTGAAGTTTGGGCCCCCAACTGGTCCTCACTCCCCCTGATTTGGGACCAGACAGATACCCTTTGTGTTGTTTTATTGCCACCCTTCCCCCTAGCAGTGCACAGCAACTGCCAACCCCTGCCTTGTGCCAATATGATTAATGTTCAGGTCCCACTTATGAGTGAGAACATGTGATATTCAATTACTTTTTCTGTGATAAATCACTTAGTATGATGGTCTTCAACTCCATCCAATTTGCTGTGAAGTTCATGATTTTGTTCTTCTTTATAGCTATCATGTATATATACCACATTTTATTTATCCAGTCCACGTTTCATGGGCAGTAAGGTTGGTTCCATGTTTTTTGATACTGTGACTAGTGTGGCAATAAACTTGTGTTTGCAGATGTCTTTTTGGTAGAATGATTTATGTTCCTCCAAATATATTCCCAGGTGAGGGATTGCTAGATCATATGGAAGGTCAATTTTCGGTTCTTTTAGAAATTGCCACACTGCTTTCCATAGTGGTTGAACAAGCTTGCACTCCCATCAACAATATAGAGGTGTTCCCTTTTCTCTGCATCTGTGCCAGCATCTGTTGTTTTTGATGTATTAATAATGGCCATCTTTACCAGAGTTACATGGTATCTCATTTAAGTTGTATTTTGTATTGTATTTTTCTGATGATTAGTGAAGCTGAGCAGTTTTCCATTTTTCTGTTGATTGCTTCTATGTCTTCTTTTGAAAAATGTTTATTCATGTCCTTTGCCCGTTTTTAATAGGGTTGTTTGTTTGTTTTTCTTCCTTTTACTTCATTTGCATTCTTTGAAGATCCTGGATATTATGCCTTTGTCAAATACGTAACTAGCAAATAATTTTTCCCATTCTCTGGGTTGTCTCTCCATTCTCTTGATGGTTTCTTTTGCTGTCCTTTTTCTTTGCAGCTTAATGAGGTCCCACTTGTGTATCTTAGCTTTTACGGCGTTCAAATTTGGGGACTTGATCAATAATTTGTTGCCTACTCTAATGTGCACAAGGTTGTTTCCTATATTTTCATCTATGATTATGATAATTTGAGGTTTTATGTTTAGATTCATTTAGAGTTGATTTTTGTATATGGTAATATGTAGGGATCAGTTTCATTCTTCTGCATGTTGTCAGACAGGTTTTCTAGCATCATTTCCTATATATGGTCTTCATTCCTCAGTAGTTGTTATTGGTGGCTTTGTCAAAGATGAGTTGGTTGAGAGACCAAGTTTTTGCTTCTGGAATCTCTGTCCTGTTCCTTTGGTCTATGTGTCTATTCTTATACAAATACCAGACTGTTTTGGTTAATTAAGTTTGTAGTAAAATTTAAAGGCTGGAAGTGTTGATAACTCCTGCTTTGTTTTTGCTGAGGATTGTTTTGGCTATTCATGGTCTTTTTTGTTTCCATATATTTGTGGAATTCATGAATTTCCATATATTCATTTCTAGGTCTGAGAAAAGCAATATTGGTAATTTGATGGGCATTTCACTTAAACTGTAGATTGCTTTGAGTAGGAAAGACATCTTGACAATATTGATCCTTCTGATCCACGAGCATGGAATGTTTCTCCATTTGTTAAGGAACATTTCTCAAAATAATAAGAGATATCTATCATAAACTCACAGACAACATTTTGCACAATGAGCAGAAGTTGGAAGCTTTCCCTTTAAGAATGGGAACAAGATAAGGATACCCACTCTCACCGCTCCTGTTCAACAGAGTGCTAGAAGTCCTAGCCAGAGCAATCAGGCAAGAGAAGGAAATGAGAAGAACCCAAATAGAAAAAGAGGAAATCAAGGTATCCCTTTTTGCAGAAAACCCTCGAGAGGCTGTCAAAAGCCTCCTTGCACTGATAATTGACTTTGGTAAAGTCTTGGGGTACAAAATCAATGTTCAAAGACAGTTGTATTTCTATACACCAGCCATAAGCAGGCAGAGAACCAAATAAAAAATGCAATCCCATTCACAATAGTCACCAGAAGAAAAAAAAAAAAACCTTGACATTCACATTACCAGAGAAGTGGAAGATCTTTACAATGAAAACTATAAAACGCAGCCCATATTATTTTTAAAACGCGCTGTTTACAAAGAAAAGAAAGATCATATTCACACAAAACATATTTAATATACTTATATCTATCTCAGGTGTGAGTCTCAAGAGACCAGATTTTTGTCATCTAGAGAACTTAGGTATGCAATTCAGCCCTTTACTGACCACACTGGACACATAGGTGAAATAATACTGTAGGTTTTCAAGACACTTGTTCTATGGTATGTTTGCTGGATGTTGTTACAGTTTTTCATTAAAAGAACATAAGATGTGTATCGTGATTAGAATAATTTGTAGTGCTATTAGCAAGATTGTATCAAGCATTTTGCTAAATTATATATTGCGTGACTCAATATTTTTCTAGGTGATTACTCTATTTTTCTCACAGTTATTTATTCAATCCTGCCATAAAACACCCTTCCACTACCACTACCATTTTGTTCTTTTTCTTCTCAGAATTTGTAAATCTTTCTCTGGTACTCACCAGTCTCTTTCTATGAAACATTAGTCTGTGCCACAGTTTAACTCTAAGCTCCTCAGTCTCCTCTTTTTTTAAAGATACATCTGAGAAACAAACATGCTCTTGTGTCACATTTCCAATTCATGCTAGTTTCTATAATGTCTGGAGAGACCTGTATCACAATGTCACACAATTAAATTGTGACAGAGATTATATATAAAGTGACAAGTACAATATGAAACGTGTGAACTGATACATATGGATTATGATATGGAAACCAGGAGCATGAGCCAAGGTTTTCAGTTTTGATTATCAATAATTGTGTTCATGTTTTGACCCTCTATGTCACTCTTGTATGTGACTGGTCTCTGAAAGCACAGGTTCTGATCAGTGACTTAATCAATCAATTAGCTGTGATTGAGCTCCTTTGACGAGGAAGGCATCCTGCTGGTTTCTGAGGCAGGCACCACTGTGGGAAGAACCATAAATGAGGTAGGAACCACTACTTTTGAATACTAAGTACCAGACATTATGAGTCGCTCTTTGACATACATTACTGAGACAAGCCAGAGGAGTAGTGATCACTATCTTAGTTTTACACATGTAGAAACTGAGATTCAAATTAATTACAGAGCAACCAGGGAAGGCATTTGGAATTTGAATCTGGTTATGTTGAGGATCAATAGTGCTGCCAAAGCTATAGTTAAGGAGCAGGGTCTCTGCCCTTTTCTCTGTGTTGAGATCTTTAAGGGAAGCCCCCAAAAGGCTGATGAAACTGACAAATGCTTTTCTTGGAAAAATAGATCCTTATTTTTGCATATTAGTTTAGATAACTCATGGACTCTCTGAAGTCCATCCATATCTGGATATCAGAATAAAAACTCTCAACCAGCTGGGCTCAGTGGCTCAGCCTATAATCCCGCGCCTTGGGAGGCTGAGGTGAGTGGATTGCCTGAGCCCGCGGGTTCGAGACCCGCCTGGGCAGGTGAAACATCATCTCTACAATAAATCAAAAAAATTAGCCGGGCGTGGTAGCGCGCGCCTGTAGTTCCGGCTACTCGGAAGGCTGAAGCGGAAGGATCGCCGGAGCCCAGCAGGTCGAGGCTGCGGTGGCCGGCAGTGGCCACTGCACTCCAGTCTGGGCGAAGGAGTGAGACGCCAACTCAAAAAAAAAAAACTCTCAACCTACGGTCTCATTAACTCAGTCTCATTAACCTTTGCCTCTCACGTGGTGCATAGGATCTCTGCCAGGAACAGAATTAGTCCATAATAAAGGTTGTTGAATAGAATACAAGAATGAATGAATGAATAAATGATTTCTTCACGCTTAATTTTCCCCCCAAATTATGCCTGTGTGGGTGTTTGGTTTACTTAAATATCACATGCTTTTTTAAAACATGTCTCATGCTTTAAAATTTATTGAATATCTACTAAATGCCAGGTACTTGTTAGTCAGTCTATATGAATTTTAAATTTAATCCTTACCATGGTCTTCAAAATATACACATATATATATATTAAAACAGTGCCTTATACAGAAAGGGAAAAATCTAAGTGATTGGAAAAATAAAGTATTTGTTCAGCAATACTAGCATTCATTAAATATTTATGATGTTCAGTGCACATATTCAATTGCTTTAATTATAGTATCCTAACTTAATTTTCACAACCTTAGGAAGTAAGTATACTAACTTTGTTTTACTAAAGATATAGTTGAGATTTAGAGCAAATACATTTTCTTGTCTATGGTCAAAAAGAAATTAAGAAACAAAGAAAATATTTGAATGTGGTGCTTTCTGATCTTAAATACCATAGAAAGTGAGAAACAGAAGGAAAAAAAAACTTGTTTAGAATCACACAGCTTCTAGGTCAAAGAAGGAAGATTAAACCCACTCTTCTTTCAACTGCACTATTTTAATTCTACATTCCATTATTGTAATGAACTGAATATTGTGTCTCTACAAAATTCCTATGTGGGAGACTTTGCCCTCAGTATGATGGGATCAATGAGAGTGGCCTTTTGGGGATAATTAGGTTATAAAGGTAGAGCCTTATAAATGTGATTAGTGCCCCTTAGAAGAAGATATACAAGAACTTGTTCTTTCACTGTCTCTCCTCTCTGATGTGTGAGTCTATAATGAGAAGACAGCTACATATAAATCAGGAAATGGGCCCTTACCAAACACTGGATAGTTTGTACCTATGATTTTGGATTTCCTAGCTTCCAGAACTTGTGAATAAATGTCTGTTGTTCAAGTCAGTCTGTGGTAATTTGTTATAGCAGCCTAAATGAACTAAAACAATAATTTAACATCACAAAACTGACAGACACCACTTTTTAACTAGTCTTGATTTATGTCTTGATACTAACTAGCCATGGTCTCTGTAAGTCAAAAGATAGCAAAGAAAAGCTAGAGATCAAGTTGACTTAGAAAATATAGGAACTTAATTGATCTTATGATACTTCCAACATTTTTGGAACAGGGTCATCAAACAAACTGCAGATGCTTAAAAGTGACCTGAAACTTATTTAGGTATATTTTCCATTCCCATTGCAGATTTTTTTTATACTTTAGAAACTACATCAAGTGCATTTCATAATGACCAAAGAAATTATTAAAGAGGAAAATATGGCCCTTTGTATTTTGTTTTGATTAATGACAGCACTGTGTGTTATCGTGTACAAATTTTAGCTATTTCAAGACTCCTGACATTTTGATACCTAATTGTATGACTTTAAATCCATGTGTGTTATCCTCATAAAATAAGTATTCACACATCAAATACAGTTATATACATATCCCCAACAAATAAAGATAAACTTTAAAATACACAGAAACATCACCTAGTATGTGTTTTAAGGTCAGAAAGATATGGATTTAGAAATTTGTCTTTATCCATTCATTGACAGTAGTGGAAACTTTGGCAAAACTTATTTATATAATCTACATTGCAATTTTATCCTCAGCAAAACAGAATAAGATACATGTCCCATAGTTTATGAATATTAATATAAGATAATATAAATGAAGCACATGGAATAGATCCTGTATATAAAAAGTACTTGAAAATATTAACTTCATTTATATACATCTTGTATTTTCCTTAGACTTAGACTTCATTTGCTATAAACTATTCTCAGAGCTATCTGTCTATTCATTCATCCATCAATTATATACTATCTACCTGTTTAAATCTACCTATCATTCATCTTGTTATTTGCCTATTTATTTATCTAAATTATTGTCTAATTGAATCACCACCCTATGATATTTGATTATTCCCCATTTCATAAAAGAGGAAATTGAAACTCAGAGAAGTTAAGTAATTTACACAAAAATCACACATTTAGTAAGATGTAACTTTCTTTGCTATCTTTAACTATCTGTAGTATAATAATCATAAAGAAACCATAGACAACCTCAATATGAAAATTTAGTGTCTACCAAGTTCAAATCCTGAGTAAACTTGGTCAATTAAATCACTTAACTGCTCAGACTCATTTTTTTCCTTCTTTGTAGAATGGGAATAAAAATAATACATGAATTCTTGCTAGATTCATATTTTTGTAACAAAGAGTCTTCTGTATATAGTATATAAGGGCATTAACTAATAAGAAGAAATGAATTTGCACTTCAGATGAAAATTCTGCCACAGAAATATGCGTTTCTGGTTATCAAAAATCTGTCTGTAAGCAGCAAGTCCTTAACAGATATTTGTTCATTGGTTTAATAAGACACTTCGGAAACAATTTATAGAATAATAATTGTGTACCTAATTTGCATTTTATTTTTTATTTTTAAAAATTTATTGATCTATTATAGAGTCATGGAGCACAAGTGAGGATTTACTACATAAGTAGGGTGCGTGCAGGTGAAGTTTGGGCTTCTAGATGGCCCTCACATACCCCCCGGTAGTGTGCCAAGTACCCTTTGTGTTGTCAGGTACACTCCCCTCCCCCACGTTTAAAGCCTCCTGCCTGGTAATGAATTTCTCTTTCACCACTAGGCAGCCCCAAGTCTAGTGCTTTGTTCATTTAACTCTATTCAGCCAAATGGCTTCTGCTTCTTAAGGTTATATGTATGCAGTATTGTGGTCAATTTGTGTAATTTGGCAACAACTGAAATTACAGTAGGGATTCAGCAATCATAACTGTTTGAGTTTATGAACACTTATGAGAAAGTAACATAAAATTAATTTTATTAAAATTTAGGGTTATTTGATCAACATTATAAGTCACTTTTTTTTTTGCTTTTTCAGTGTTTTTTCACTTCAGTGCAAATGTGATTTACTGGACAACTTTCATCTCTTATAATGATACATATAAAAATCATTATTGACTGTTACTAATTTTTTAATTTATTAAATTATTAATTTTAATCCCAAATGCATTTTTCAAAGGATGACTGAAGTATAGCAAATAGAACATACCATCTTATGAATTATGTTGCTGTTTATGTCTCTGCTGAAATCATTTGTTTAAATACACAACCTTGTTTTATTGGACAAGTTAGGGCCAAGTTAAGAAACTCAAATAATAGTTCTTAAGTTCCTTTGGATTTCACATTGTCATGCCATCTGTCACTAAAGTACACAAATTATCTGCTTCACTCAATTTCTATATTCAATGTCCACTGACTTTCTAAAGCTGCATTCAAGTGTTTCCTCTTCCTCTTTGGTTACTTCTAGATAGGGCCTGAAGCAGGGGCTCAGCATCTGAAAAATTTTCTTGGGCTCCTACTCAGTTTCCCATCTGTCTTTAGCCTCTCTCCCTCCTGACCTTGCATGAATCACATGACTGGTGATTCACAAACAACCTACCCTGGGCATTTGCCTTTTTAGTAGTTGATAGGATTCAGGTTGGCCCTTCTGAGAGCCCTGAACGCAGGCTGGTTCTAAGCCTCTAGGTCTTGCTGCACTGCAGATGACTGCTGGGCCTGCTAAAGCTCCAGCTTCTGAAGCCTCACCCCAATGGAGGCAGCTGCTCTTCTACTTCATCCGCAGAAGCAGTATGGAGTATCTACAGTCTTCTTCCACACCATCACCAGTTATCTATCTAAACACATCTGGCTCTTGCATGCTTATTCACAATGCTCTCCTGTATAATGTAGCATGGAACTATGTAGCAGTAAACATATATTTTCTTTTCCTATCATGTACATTGTTTTGTAAGAGTTTTGCACAAGCTGTCCCCTAAATTGGAATGATTATTTTGCTTGTCTCTAGTCTAAAAACACATCTGCTCATCCTTCAAAGCCCATTTGAAAAGACACTTTCTATATGAATCCTTCCTTAATGCAACTCTACGGCTTCCTAACATGAAGAGTTGACAGCTCCATCCTCTGTGTTCATACAGCCCTTTGATTTTAAGAATCTCTCTCATCCAAACTTTTCATGCTGTATTTGAGTCAGACATGTAGTTCCAGTCTTCCTGACAAGACTCTAAATCTCTAAATTCCCTGAGGGAGGGAACCATGATATACTCATTTCTATATCTCCAAGGAATGACACGTGCTTGGCGCATAAAGGACACAATAAAAATCTTGTGTGAGTTTTTGAATTTCTATTTTAAAGATGTCCTTTAGCTAAAATGAAACAAATGGAAGAGATAACAAAATTGGAAGTGATAGAGGGCAGAGACAGAGGAGGTAGCATGTGGTGTCCTGTCCTAAACAAATAATGGTAAAGTAAAACATCTGTAGCAAGATATTAGTCATGAGTGGAACAAGTGGTTCATATAGTGTTGAGACACATTAAGAAGCAAGGGAAAAACAATCATGTAATAAGCAGCTAGCATATACCAATCGGCATACAAGGCACTGGAAAGGAAGGATGTTCAGTAAAATGAAGGTTTGCCTACAATAACATCGCTGGTAATGTGAGGGTTAATATTTCAACCGAAGTTTGTGCAATTCGAGAATTAAAAATTTTCACCTATAAGTGCCCATTTCAAAGTCTAATACATAATAGTCACTAGACTGGTAATAATTATAGTAGTAATCATGAACATTCCTAGCATTTGCTCAATGCTTATTTTTGAGTCTGGGATAGGGCTGAGCACCAGGGACACAGAGGTGAATTAGACACACCTTACAAAGACTTTAAAATGTATTTGAATTGAATTGAACCAAAAGCTTAGTTTATCCAACCTTAAAGTAATTCTGGGGTTTATTAAACAAATAGAAAGTGCTTAGTTATGTTTGGCTTTGTTTTGCTTCTGTGACTGTACAAGGGGAGAAAAGAATCTCCTTATCAAACACGTGGAGGTGAGAGGCTCTCTTCCATGCCAGGCGAGTGACTTTGATAATTACCAAAGGAGCTGGAGACACTAGCTCCTTCCAATTAACTTCTGTTACCAAATGCCATTGACTGCTTGCCTGACAGCCACAGGCAGATGGAGGGAGAGGAGTACACACAAGATTTCTTTGCATTTCATAGTTCACAGATTAAAGACACTGTCAAGAGCAAATCTGAGTTGAGGAATTGATTTATTTGGAGCTGAGTGTGTGGGGAAGGGCCACTTCTGAGTCATTTTAAACAAGGCTGAAGTGCTTTAATATTATGTTCTACCTCTTGCTAAACAAACCAAACTTTTTTTTTTCCTTTCAGATGCATTTACTCTGCGAGACTCACTGCCAGAAAACATGCCTAGTCCTAGCTTCCTTACATCCTAGCACTTAACACCTTTGGTTGTAGCTCTTGAAACTGCTATGGCTGAGACTCAAATGCTTGCTGGGAACTGCTGATGGAAAGTGGGAGCAAGTGGCCTGTAGACAAGCTAGAGTAGACCCCAAAGAAAATGATCTAGGCCAAAAAGAAAGCAGCTCAGATGGTCAGACCCAAAGAGACATCATTATAATAAAGTGACTCATAACAATAGAAATGTAATAATAGCAACCATTCAAATAGCATGTACCTGTGCTAGACCTTTCTAAGACTCTATGTGTCTGCATGTATTTGTTCTTATATTCATTACACTTTTGTGAAGCAAGAAATATTATTATGTTCACTTAACAAATGAGAAAACCAAGAAGCAGAAATGTTAAGTAGCTTGCTTAAAGGTAGACAGCTTATAAATAGAAGAGATTGAGAGTGGAATCTAGTCCAATGTGTTGATGGTAAAATCCAGAGATTTTAAAGGGTAAAATTGTCAAAGAGTCTATATAAAATATTGAAAAATTGTTTTGTATTCATGGAAATGTATGTGTGTGAGGATATACACACATGTGTACATATCCACACAAACATATGTGTGTGACTTGTGTATGTTTGTATGTATGTGTGTAAATATATATGTGTGAGTGTGTATGGAAAGAGAAATAGACTGTGAAAATGTCATATATCATCAATATTTCCCCCTGGATTAGCATCCCTTGATGATCCTTTTATACTTGGCTTTTGTTGTTGTTGTTGTTTTGTTTGTTTGTTTGTTTTTGAGTTGGAGTCTCACTCTGTCGCCCAGACTGGAGTACAGTCGCTGCTCCCGGTCACCGCAGCCTCAACCTGTTGGGCTCCGGCGATCCTTCCGCCTCAGCCTTCCGAGTAGCTGGAATTACAGATCCGCGCTACCACGCCCGGCTAATTTTTTATTTGTTATAGAGATGAGGGCTCACCAAGTTGCCCAGGTGGGTCTCGAACCCGCTGGCTCAGGCAATCCACTCACCTCAGCCTCCCAAAGCGTGGTATTACAGGCTGAGTCACCGAGCCCGGCTATACTTGGCTTTTTACTATGACGATGCAAAATACCCATTTCCAACTCCTTCCACATTAACCAGTGGGGACACGGTATTTTACTATAAGCATAATCCTTCCCTTCTCCCTCAATGATTTATTAATTTTATTTATTTATTATTCAATATGGCCAAATTAATTCCTACTTTTACAATGATTTATAATTCTTTATTGTACTTAATTATTTTGGTGTTCAAATTATCCCAGATTTGACCAGGGGAAGTCATTTTAAGCTCATTCTTGTGTTCTTGTGACATGCGCCTATCATTGTGGGGGGTCACTTTCTTACTTTCTAGCATAACACGATATGCCAGTTTATCTTGTTCCTACCCTTCTCCAGTCCTGAAATCAGTCACTTCTCGGGGATTTCTACTTCCTGACAGTGTCAAATGTTGGGTAACAAGATTTGGAAATGAAATTTACTCTTTGTTGTTGAGGCATATTTGATTCTTAGCCCTGTCAGCAAACAGAGGTATGAAACACACACACAGACACACACACACACACACACACACACACACATAGAAATACATTAAATTCTCCAAGATCTATATATATGCAAATGTATATGTAAATATATAATATGCAAATGCAGGCATACACATACAAATAAACATTTTTAAGAAATCATGAATTCACATAGATACCTTAAATTCCAATTTATCCCCAAGGAAGTTTTTTGCTTGATTTTTGCATTCTATAATTCTATATCTGTATTATATAACTATCACAGTGAAAAATCTTGGTGTCCATTAATATCAGCATATTTATTCATTGGCCCAATCCTATAATGTAACTAAATAGTTTTTGAACTGCTTTGCCCATAACACTATAAAAAAAATCAAACAAAATCCCAAACTTACTAAAGAAATTCAGTGTTTATAGATGTTTTTTTCTCACAGCCAACATCGCCTATAACTGAGGATATATACTCAAATACTATGAACATGTTACCTTGGATTAATCCTTTTTTCTTCCTTCTTTCCCCTTCATTTAGTCTTAGTTATTTTCTTTTTCTTTTCACTCTTACCCACTTTATTTTTGAATACATAGAACTTTAACATATTTCCTAAGGCCAAAATCATACTAAAAGGTGCACTAAGAAAATTATCACTATCTACTGTACAGCTTCCATCCTATTTTTTGCCTTCTCATCCCTTATAAATATGCAGTCCCTATTATTTTCTGTCTTATAGTTCTTGTGTTACTTTTTGTACATATATTCAGATATATGTTTCATTTTCTTCTTACACAAAGTGTAGCATGCCAAATATGCCTTTAGGCAATTATTTTGAAACCTATGGTAGCTCCTGATATTACCATCTATCACTTCAGAGATCTTCCTTATTCTTTGTATAGCTGCATAGTACTCAGTTGTGTTTATCTACCCTAGCTTATCCGACCAATTCCCTACAATTCGCAACTTAAATATCTTTCAATATTTTGCAAATACAAATGTGTAAAAATAAAATAAAATAAATTGTGGATATTCATTTTTAACTTGGATGCATATTAGAAATATTTATTTCTAATTGCTCACATTTTTCTTTTTAATTTTTAATATTAAAATTAATTTATATTTTTATGTCATCATATTTGTATATATATATGTATATTTAATTATACATTGACTTCTACTTACAGTTAAAAATATTTTTGCTCTACCTATGTTTATGGAAGAATTCACACATTACTTTTTTTTCTTTTCATACCTTGCACATTTTTATGTTCAGAACTCTCTAGTTGCTCTGGATTGTCGATAGCTGTGGTTTCCAAATGGTTTTACAGCACCTAATGGCTTCACAGAAGTGATACAGGAAGACTGAAAATGACTAACTTAAAATATATTTTGTCAGTTAAAATGTTTAATTAAA
Organism: Tarsius wallacei; assembly: GCA_963574415.1. Lineage (NCBI taxonomy): Eukaryota > Metazoa > Chordata > Mammalia > Primates > Tarsiidae > Tarsius > Tarsius wallacei. The sequence goes on from CAUYQG010040645.1 coordinate 25,975, forward strand.
AATAACACATCTAGTTAACTATGTCAGATAAAATCATTAACACATTGAGGATCGTTAATACATGAAAATTTGCTGCCAACCAAGATAATTTGAGTAAAGTTATTAAAGCATAGTGTCTTCTTCCATGTTTGTACTTAAAATTGAGCCTTTGGAGACATGTTTTTGATGAGGAAGGGTGTAGTCCTTCCCTTATCAGGCCTATGTATGTCTGCTAAAATCAAAACAAAATAAATAAAATGTCTGTAAACCAGTAGATCAGATATGCCATGCTTAATTAGGACTTTGCAAAGCTCAGGTACACTTCATCAGATGGGGAGCAAGTAAACTATCAAAATATCACAGTGGCAGATATCAGAATATTGATATTTATGGAACTCAATGTGAATCTTAAATTATTTTTGTCTGGCTTTTATATTGATTTGTATTGTAAAGCATTTGCTAAAACCCTATTATGTGTCAGGCACTGTACTAGATATCAGATATAAAGCAATGAACAAGGCTTCATAGTCCTTATCACCTCAGAAACTCCAAGCAAGACTTATTAAATAATTAATTTTAATTGAAAGTGATGAGAATTATGATAGAAATATGATATGCTTAAACTAAGACCTGAAAAATGACTATGACTAATCAAAATGGCCTTTAAATTGTTTTTTATATTGGGGTTTCTCATGAGGCTTTGTTTAATATATAAAAAGAGGGTTCTACTGTTGGTTAATAATGTGTTTAAAGGTTATAAATCTAAGTCCCTTACAATAACAAACAGAACCCCATAATCCTGAAGGTTTCCATATAAACTTCCAGAATATTCATCACCATCACCCAATAAGACTTGTTAATAACCTCTGTAAGATAGTATGCTGGATCATCCAGGTGGGATCTGCATGTAATCACATGGGTCCTTGCAAGAGGGAAGCAGAGGGAGACTGGACCCACTCCAAAGAGGAGAAGGAAATGGGAGGATAAAACAGAGAAAGATTTGAGGGTTTTGGCCTTGAAAATTATAGTGACAAGGCCATAAGCCAAGGAACCAAGGAATGCCAGCAGCCACCAGAAGTTGGAAATCACAAATAACCTATTCTCCCATAGAGTTCAAGAGGGAGTGTGGCCCTGCCCACACCTTGAATTTGGCTCAGTGATGATACTGACTTAGAGTTTCTGATCTCCAGAACTATGTGAGAATAAATTTCTGCTCTCTTAAGCCACCATGTAGTTTAAAAAAGGAACATCTAAAATGTATATTTTGTAATCCTTGTAAATGGAAAAACAATTGTTACAACACTATGTATTGGCTGCATCAGAATTTCACCTCCTTGCAGCCAGAAAAGCAAGAGAATCTTCTGCATAAGAAACAATTCCAATATCTTTGGGTCATAGAAAATCAAGGCCAAAAAGGAGCTAAAGGTTCTGACTGAGTATTCCACAGTCTCTTAGCAGCATTCTAAATGAACAGTTATTTGACTTCTGCCTATCAGACAAACAACTCACTATTACCACAGGCAGCAGGCAGCCCCCACTCTCACAGTTTGGTGTGTTATGGACTCATATAAAAAATATCCAGGTGGGCTCCCACTGTGGGAACTTTTCTTCCTCTCAATAAATCCTGCTTTCAAAAAAGAAAACAATATGCATCAGGTACCTGCCCTGTATGTATTGTGTGCTTCTCTAATCCTGGAAGTCCAACAGTCCATAAGAATGACTTATGGAGCTTTTAGTCTAGCAGAAGATAGACAATCACCAAGGAAACAAATACATTAACAAACAAAAAACTTAGATACTGACAATAAGTGCTAGGAAGAAGATTAAATTTAGTAATAAGAGACTGAATATTAACATTCTGCGGTCAGGGGAGGCATCTCCGAAGAAGCAATATTTTTGAGCTGCAACTTAATGACAGGCAGGAACTGTTGTGCTAAGGTCTAGGTCAAAGCACCTCAAACAGAAAAAAAGAAGTGCAAATGAGGAAAGATGGGAATGCGCTTGATGTGTCTGGTTACAGACAAGAGGTCATTACTGCTGCCAAATAGTGAAAGGTAGAATGTCTGAAAGTTACAATTTTTGAGTTGCCGCAGGACACGCAATTTGTAGCCTGAGCATGGTGGCTGTGTGCTAGAAAGAAAAAAACACTGGCTTAGAATGCAATAACCTGAGTTTTAATTCTTGCTCTTCACCTGACCATATGTGTGTTCTTAGATTTTTCTTTTCCTCTGTATTTCCATATTCTGATATGGAAAGTGATGTATGATGTTCTCACTCATAAGTGAGAGCTAAACTAATGGTCTGCAAATGCATATATAATGGCATAAAGGACACTGGAGACTCAGAAGGGGAAGATTGGGAGGTGGTGAGGGATTAAAAAAAAAACCTGTCAGATGCAAGTTGTACTAATGGGGGTGAAGATTACTCTGAAAGTCCAGACTTCTTCCCCACTATGCGAAGTAACCATATAGCCAAAAATCATTTGGACCCCTAAAAATATTAAAATAAAAAAATTTCATTAAAAAAATAAAGTGATGGGGTCAGATAGGATTACTGATTTTCAAACAATATTCCATTGAGCCTACTAATGGGCCTCCCTGAAGAGGCTTAGATGTCACTACCAGCTTTATCCAAAGCAGCACTGTACTTATTACTTGCATTTTTATTTATTAATTATTATTATTATTATTATTATCGTGGTCAGAGTATCACTCTGTTGCCCAGGCTGGAGTACAATGGCACAATCATGGTTTATCACAGCTAGACCTCCTGGGCTCAAACAATCCTTCTGCCTCAGCCTCTCGTACAGCTGGGACTACAGGTATGCCTAATTTTTTGTAAAGATGAGGTCTTGCTATGTTGTCCAGGCTTGGTTCAAACACCTGGGCTCAAGCATTCCTTCCATCAGGCTCCCCAAAGTGCTGGGATTGCAAGCGTGAGCCACCTCACCCAGTTCTGTTTGTATTTTTAAAACAATTTTATTTCAACAAAGGATTCTGATGATCAAAAAAGTTTATACCCCATTAACCAAAATAATCTCCTCAATTATTCCAAATGTCAGAATCAAATGATTCTAAGATGTGGTGTACTCAATAGATAGGGGACAAAAAGTTGTCTAAATATAAAATGAATTGTCTTGTGAAGCTATAAACTTCCTAACAAAGGAATTTCACAACAACAAAAATAAAAACAAACAAACCATACATTTAGGAAATTCTGATTTACACAAATTCGATAATTTCTTTGCTACAGATATTTTCAGAGCTTTTAATTAAATCATGTTCTCAAATGAATTTCCATGAGAAAAATGTATGTTGCTTAGCTTAGACTTCTTCGGGCCTTTGTTTTATGGAGCTTGTTGCAAGGTTATTGTTTCATGGAACTCATCTTCATAAAAACTGGCTCCTTACAATTCCCAATATTAGGAATCTGTGTCTTAATTACAAGCTCTAAGAGAAATTGGGTCAACTTTGTTCTGTTCACAGTTATATTTACAATGTTTTGTGTACTACTGGAAAGACAATAGTCTATTAATGAATAGTTATTAATAGTTATGGATTGGCTGAATGACTAAATGAGTTTGAAAGAAATCTTTACTGAAGAAAGTAAAGTGTAATAGCTGTTCTCTGTTGTTAACAAAATCACTTCAAAACCAGTGACATAGCCAAGGACCTATTATTCTGACACTCTAAACCTAAGCTTCTTTCATGAGATCCATTTCTTTCAGGATACCACCTTATCTTCCAGAGATCATTTGTGTATTCAACAATATTGTTTGAATATCTCATGTTCCAGATATTTGGGAAGCTTTTAAGAAACAATTTTGAGCTTACAGTCCAAGAGGAGATATAGACTTTAATCTGATAATCCAAATATATAATTAGAAACTTGGTAAATACTATGAAGGAAACACATAAATAGTCATGATTTGATGTATTGTTGGGGATATTGGAAGAGTTGAGAAACAGCATATGAGATTTGAGACCTGAGGACAAATAGAGAATAACTGCATGAAGCTGGTGGAGCAGAGTGGTTAATAGGCAAAAGAAAGCATGACTAAGACCTGAGGTGAAAGTGAGCACAAGTGAAAAAGTTGAAGATGAAACCGAGAAACTAGAGAAAGCAAATAAAATGGAGTTATTTTTAGTCAGGCAGTTGAGCAGTCCATCTAGGCTTTGCGGCATATTAAAGGCTTGCTCTTTTGTCTAAAACTAATGAGTATCAACAAGAGAGACAGGGAAGGGAGTGTTATAATTATATTTATCTTTTTGCCTTTAAAGCCTTTACTATATAGGAAGGAAGATGGTGGTGGAGTCATTCGGACCATGTGATTCCCTGTGTGAGTGAGTGTATGGACAATTTTGCATATGTGTCTATAAGTGGGTGTGTGAGTGACTGACTAAGTAGGGACTCAGGAGCAAGTGGCCAGGGCTTTCTCGGTGAAGCTGCTCTGCTTGGACCATACCACTTCCCGGGGTGCAGAAGTCAAGCACCGTTTTTTAAAATCAGCAATGCCCTTCCTGGGAGTGACTGCCATCTCCAGGCTCTGCCTCACCACCACAGCATCTGGCTGGACACTGGCAGCAGGGGCTGGGGTGGGAGCACAGTGAGGGAGTCAGAGACAGAGACAGAGCCCCACTGGAGAGGGCAAAAGAGGGCAGGGAAATGCTCCAGTTTGCTCACCTGATCTCTGTGCCCGGTGGGTTAACTACTCAGGGCTGATCATGACCCAGAGGGAATATCCTAAAAACACAAACCTTGGAGGGACATGATAAGTGCTGAGTCATAGGCACCCCACCCCCTACCCTGATTCAGCCATGGGACAAAGGATGTGACCAGAAAAGGATAAGGAAGACGCTTGAAGATATCAGTGGTGAGTCCAGGGCTGACCCGCTCCCCTACTCCCTAGAAATCCTCTGAATGTCAGATCCACATGGATGGAGCATGACAGAGAGGGATGAACCCAGGTGGATGTCAGCCATGATAGGAAGACTCTACTCCAGGATAAGCCAGTCTGGGGCACCCCTTGCCAGTACCTAGGGAGGAAACAATATTGCATCCCCTCCACCAGAAGGTATACTCCTGACCATATGAGAGTGGGAAGGGAGGACTGAAGTTCCACCCATCCCCACTGTCCCCTTCTCCTTCCCTGGGTATACACTGGGGAGATTTTGAATGTCGCCACAGCTCTGCAGGAGACAGAAAAGAGACTTACTTGTGAGCAGCTGAGAAGAACAATTACAGAAGCTGCAACAAGAAGGCAGGTTTTTAAATTTTTTTGCTATTCTTTTTTATTTGTAATGAATATACATGTGAGGGTTTGATTTACCTTCCACCCTACATTTTTTTAAATTCTTTTTTCTTTCTTCATTTTTTGTTTTCTGTTTATGTGTGTTCATAAATGATTGTTTATCTTTCTTTTTTTCATTATTCTTTTTTATTAGTTTAATGTGTATGTGAATGTATGTGTGAAGGTTTGATTTGAATTCCCTCCCTTTTTTCTCTTTTCTTTTTTCTTCTCCCTTCTTTTTGTGTTGAGCATGTGTGTGTGTGTGTGTGTGTGTGTGTGTGCGCGCGCGTGCATGCGCTAACGTATGTGTTCAGTTTTCCTGTTTTTTTGGTTTTTTTTCTAGTTGGTTTTGGTTTTTGCTTGTGTGTGTGTGTGTGTGTGTGTGTGTGTCTGTGTATGTGTTTAAATATTTTTTGCTTTGATTTCTGCTTTTGTTTTCTGTATTTTTAATTTTTTAAAAATTTTTGCTCATCCTATTTCATTCTACTTTTCTCTCTTCTCCTCATTGCTGTTACTGTGTCTTGGACTCAGGGGGTATACACATGTACCTATTGCATCATCATTTAGAGTGGTGGTGAGGGGTGGGTCTCAGGGAACTCATACCCCAGTCAGTGAATCTTGTGATTTGCAAGTAGTCTGTGAATCCTGACTCCCCCTCCTCCACGTTATTTGACTCTGAAAACTACAGGAGACAGCAAAGCTTTCCAACATCAGTCATTTCAAAATAGAACAAATTCAGAGCTCAGATCAGGGAAGAATAGAGGGCTGAGCAAACATCAGAAATGAAAGCCTCTCCCATTGCCACTGAATAACTAAATTAAAGAGAAAAGAAAGAGATCTGTTACAAACAAGAAAAAAAATCATCAGAAGAACGCAGATAATTCCCAGCATAACAAAGGGGCAGTGCCTGAAAAATCATACCTCAGAGGCCAAATAATAGAAGTCATTGACTGGCCCCAGAATACAGCAGTGATTAGAGAATGGATGGAAATAGTGAATAAGACTCAAGAAAGACATGATAAAACACTGAAAGAACTTGTAACCAAGGTTTAGGCCATAAAAACTTCATTCAGGAAATAGATAAGATGACAAGCATGGAATGCAGAATTAATCAAGCCAAAAAAAGAATCTCAGAACTTGAAGACCCAAACATGGAATTAACCCAATCTGTAAAAAAAAATAGAAAGAAAACTCAGAAAGAAAGAGTAAAGCCTCCAAGAGATATGTGATTATGTCAAGAGGTCAAACCTATGCCTGATTGGTATCTCAGAAAAAGAAAGGGAAATGGAGAACACTTTGGAGCAAGTATTCCAGGAAGTTATCCAAGAAAACCTTCCCCAACTCAGCAGAAATGTGACTGTCCAAACACAAGAGATACAGAAAACCCCCACAAGACATCAAATGAGAAGACCAACCCCTAGACTTATAGTAATTTGCCTACTCAAAATAGGCACAAAAGAAAATATTCTAAAGGTAGCAAGAGAGTAAGGTCAGACTGGGAAGACCAATCAGAATAGCAGCAGTCCTATTGGCAGAAACACTACAAGCTAGAAGAGATTGGAGTCCAATCTTCAAACTCCTCAAAGATAAGCAATTTCAACCAAAACTTTCCTACAAACTTCATCAGTGACAGAGAATTAAAATAATTCCCAGACTTCTAATCCCTAAGAGATTGGGCAGCTTCCAGACCATCTCTAGAGGAGATGCTTAAAAAGCTATTAAGCACAGAAGGAAAAAAACAAAAACAACAAAAAAAGAATGACCACACACTTCCTAAGAGAACAGGAGAACACAGAATCAACAGAGAATACATTGTAACTACAAACTTGAAAACACATATGTAAGTCAACCCCCAAATTAAAAGAAAACAAACAAAGGAAACAATTTAAACAGACTCAAGACAGAAATAAACACTCACATTTCAATAAACACCCTGAACATGAATGAACTAAATGTACCACTGAAAAAACACAGAATAACAAACTGGATTAAAAAAAATATATATGACCAATAATTTGCTGCATCCAGGAAACTCATCTCGCCACAAAAGATGTACACAGACTCAAAGTTAGAGGATGGAAAGTGAATTTTCAGGTGAATGGATCACAAAAAAAGCAGGAATAGTGATCATAATATCAAACAAAACAAACTTTAAGCTATCAAAAATTTAAAAAGATATGAAAGACAATACAAAATGATAAAAGGCTCAATCCATCATCAAGAAATAGCCATCCTAAATATATATGAACCTTACACAGGAGAAACTGCATATATAAAGCAACTACTAAGTAAACTAAAAAAATATATTGACTCTAACACTATTATAGTTGGGGACTTAAATATCCCACTAACAACCCTAGAAAGATAATTGAGGCAAAAGATCAACAAAGACATCAACTTGACATTTGACAAAGTGGACTTAGTAGTTACCTACAGAACACTCCACCCAACAACCACAGAATATACATTCTATATATCACCACATGGAAAGTACTCCAAGATCGCTCACATCCTCAGCCATAAATCAAGCATAAACAAATTTCATAAGATCAAAATACTGCCATGCACCTTCTCAGACTATAGTAGAATAAAAATAAATATCAACACCAAAAAATCCCCCCCAAACCCACAAAGACATAGACACAAAGCAGCATTATGTTTAACAACTCCTCGGTCAACACAGAAATCAAAACAAAAATTAAAAGATTCCTGGAAACAAATGAAAATGAAGAAACTACTTACCAGAATTTCTGGGATGCCATGAAAGCAGTTGTAAGAGAGGTATTTATATCTCTTTCCATTTTCACACAACAAGAAAATGGAAAGATCACAAGTTAACAGCCTAAAAAAACACCTAAGGGAGTTGAAAAGACCAGACAACCAAAACCCTAACTTTAGTGAAGAATCCAGATCACTAAAGTAAAAACCCATATATGGGACATAGATAACAAAAATATCATAGAAAAAAATCAACGAAACAAAAAATTTGTTCTTTGAAATAATAAACAAGATTGCTGGATCCCTAGCCAGAATGACCAAGAGAAGGAGAGAAAAAGCCCATGTAAACACAATCAGAAATGAAAAAGATCAAATCACAACTGACCCCAAAGAAATACAAAAAATTATCAGAGATTACTATGCATACATGGTATGGAAACAAACTCAATAACCTAAATGAAATGGGGAACTTTCTGACATCACACAACCTCCCAATGTTGAAAATGTTGAAACAAGAAGACTTTGAGACACTAAATAGACTAATAACCACTCAGGAAATTGACTTCATCATAAGAAAACTACCAACAACAACAACAACACAAAAGCCCTGGACCAGTTGAATTCCCAGTGGAATTATACAAGACATGCAAAGAGGAATTGATACCAATCTTATTAAAAGTATTCCAGTCAATTAAGAAAGGCGGAATTCTCCCCAAATCATTTTGTGAAGCTAACATCACACTGATACCCAACAAAAAAAGAGAACTACAGGCCAATATTCCTGATGAACATAGATGCAAAAATTCTCAACATGATTCTAGCAAGCTGAATTTAAAAACACATCTCAAAAATCATCTACCGTGACTAAGGACGTTTCATCCCTGGGATACAGACCTGGTTCAACATACACAAAACCAAAAATGTAATTAAATATATCAACAGATGTAAAAACAAGAATCACATGATTATATCATTAGATGCAGCAGAAACTTTTGATAAAATCCAGCATCTTTCTTTATTTAAAACCTAGAACACCTAGATATAGAAGGAACATACCTCAATATAGTAAGCACCATCTACAATCAGCCCACAGCCACCATATTGCTAATTCAACAGAAACTGGAAACATTTCTCCTGAATACCAAAACAAGATAAGGTTGCCCACTCTCATCCCTCCTGCTCAACACTGTGTTGGAAATCCCAGATAGAGCAATCAGACAAGAAAGGGAAATCAGGGGTATCCAAATAGGAAAAGAAGTTAAGTTATCCCCCCTTTGCTGATGATATGATCCTATACCTCGAATATCCAAGGGAATGTTTCAAAATCATTCTTGCAGGAATAAAGGTCTTTGGCAAAATCTCAAGGTACAAAATGAATGTGGGAAAGACAGTCACATTCTTATACACCAACAACAAGCAGACAGAGAACAAAATAAACTGCACAGTCCACTCACAATCGCCACAAAAAAATGAAATACAGGGCATCAACATTACGCTTGTTATATGAACAAATATCATTCAATATCAAAATCCAATAAAAACAGTTTCTCCTATAGATGTATACAGTTTATTCATATAATAAAATACTTAGGAACAGCAGAACACAAATGAACAACAGCAAAACAGATGTTCCTCAGCTCCTCACTATGTGTCTTCAGCCAGCCCAATGACTCACTATGATCATGCTATTCTTTGATGGTGTTCTCTACATGTGGCTCTGTAAATTTTTACAGAACCTGGGGAAGATTAGAGGCTGCCATTTTTTCCTGATAAAATGAATGTGCTAGGAGAATTTACCAGGCCACTATTCTTAATCTACCTTTTCCTGCAGTATGAAGCATTTAGCAACTGAACTTACCCTTTGAGTTTCAATTTTCTCATTTATAATGTGGAATGTTAGTATGCTTCCTATTGAGATTCTAAAAAGGGAAAACACAGATCGTAGTACCCAGTAGCACACCAATTTCATAACTGCATCCTAAAAAGAGTTTATCAAATACCTTTTAAATCCAAAGTGCCTGGCACATAGCAGAACATGGAGAGTTGTGTTGAAGGATCAGAAGTGATCCGTGCTTTAGTAAATGGTTTGTGAATATCTGATGCTTTCTTTAAAACATAAAAGTTGTTAGATAGGAGGTTTTAGGATATATGAAAATCAGTTAGCCACCCTTTTCTTGCCTCAATTATCAGAGAAAATTATTGTATTCAAAATAAAATTCAATTTGCCACTAAATCATTGACTCATTTCTGGGAGAAAGGTATACAAAATATTTGGCAGTCAGAATGACCCAACCAACTAAATAAAAGTGTTACCTGAGAAGAGACGTCTCTTTATTTAGGCAAATCCTAGCTTTTAATTTATATTTGTGGCATTGACCATTTCTTCTTAGAAATTGTTATTCATTTTCAGAAGACATCCTGGTCCAGAGTTGGCTAACATTTTACAATCCAAGCTGAAAGACTGCTGGTTTGGGAGTATAGTCCAAGCTTTCAGCTTAACCATGGGACTTTCATTCTCTGCCAGACCACTATGACCACAGAGCTGCTGGTCAGCTTTCTGAAATCTCTTTCTGGATTACTGTCATTTCCCAGACAGCAGGAGCTTCGCTGTATGGCCAAGTCTTCTCAGATTTCATGGGGCTGCAAGACTTTTTTGTATACAAAAGAGGAAGAAAGTCTTGGTAGAAAATTACTTTTCTATTTGGCATACTGTCCTCCACTGAAGAGAAAGTTATTTTGGGAGTATTAGACACCTACAGAAGTTGTCTTAGCCAGCTTTGTCTTCTATAAGTATGAATAGATACTGGCCTGTGCTCTCCTTTGCTGTAATTGTGTCTTTATCTGGTTTTGGTATAAGGTTTATGCTAGCCTCATAAAATGAGTTTGTCTAGATTCCTTTACATTCAGTTTGTTGCAATAGTTTGAGAAAAATTTATATTAGTTCTTCTTGAAGAGTTCAGCAGTATCTCTGATAAATATAGATGCAATAATACCAGCAAACCAAATCCGACACCACATCGAAAAGACCATGTATCATGATCATGTAGGAATTCAAAGATAATTTAACATATGTAAATTAATAACTACATTTCATCAACAGACAATAAAAATTATATGATCATTTCAATAGATAAAAAATACTTGATAAAATCTAACATCCTCTTGTGAAAAAAACAAAAAACAAAAAACAAACTCCTAATAAATTAGGTACAAAAGGGAAGTTCCTGAACACTATGAAGATCATATATAATAAACTCACAGCTTAGAGGAAAACCTTTCATCTAAAAACTGGAACAAGACAAGAATGCCTATTCTTACCACATTTATTCAATACAGTACTGGAAGTCTTGGTCAGAGCTATTAAGCAAGAGAAAAAAGTAAAGAGTACACATATTGTTCCTGCTTGGAGACCACATTATTTTAGACATAAAAAAAATCTAAAGATTCTACCAAAAAGCTCTTAGAACTGATTAACAAGTTCAGTAAAGATGCAGAATACAAATCAACTTTAAAAAATCAGTAGTTTTTCAATACATAAACAACAAAGTATTTGAAAAACATCAGAAAAGCAATCTCATTACAATTTTTAGAAAAAAGTGAAGATAAATTTAATCAATGAAATGACAGATTGATAGAAAAAATAATAAAAAGCTGATTAAAGAAATTGAAGAAGACACAAAATATGGAAAGACATCCCACATTCATAGACTGGAAAAATTAATATTGTTAAAATGAGCATAGGTGGTCTACAAATTCAAATCAATCCCCATCAAATGCTTTATTCTTTATATTCTTTATGTTTGTATTCTTTCGAGAAACAGAAAAAAAATCCTATCATTTGCATGGATCCACAAAATATCCTAAATAGCCAAAGCAACCATGTCAAAAAAAATTTCAAAAAAGAACAAGCCGGGCTCAGTGGCTCAGTCTGTAATCCCAGCTCTTTGGAAGGCTGAGGTGAGTGGATTGCCTGAGCCCGCGGGTTCGAGACCTGCCTGGGCAACTTGGCGAGACCTCTACATCTCTACAATAAATAAAAAAAATAAGCTGAGCGTGGTAGCGCGTGCCTGTAGTTCCAGCTACTTGGAAGGCTGAGGCGGAAGGATCACCAGAGCCCAGCAGGTCGAGGCTGCAGTGGCTGGGAATGACCACTGCACTCCAATTGGGGTGACAGAGTGAGACTCCAACTCAAAAAAAAAGAAAAGAAAAGAAAAGAACAAAACTGAAGGCACACACTAACAGATTTGAAATATGCTACAAAGTTATAGTAACCAAAGCATCATGGTACTGGCATAAAAACAGACACATAGGCCAATGGAACAAAACAGAGGACACAGTAATTAATCCAAATACTTACAAAAATACACAAATGTGATTATATCAAACTAAAAACTTCTGCATATAAAAGAAAATGATCATGATATTGAAAAGACAAGCTACAGAATGAGAGAACATATTTGCAATCTCTTAATCTGATTGGAACTATTATTCAAAGTATATAAGAAACTCAAACATCTGAACATAAAACAAAATTAAAAATGGGCAAATGATCTAAATAGACATTTTTCTAGAGAAGATATACAAATTGGCAGTGAATGTGTGAAAAACTGCTTAACATACTAATAATCAGGGAAATACAAATCAAAATCACAAAGAGATATCATTTCATTCCTGTTAGGTTGGCTATTATCAAAAAGACAGAAAAAAAAAAAGAAATGCTGGTGAGGATGCAGGAAAAGAAGAAATCTTACAGATGACTGACTGGAATGTAACTACTTCAGCCATTTTAGAGAGTAATATGAAGTTTCAAAAAAAAAAAAAAAACACTAAAAGAACTACTATATGATCCAGCAATCACCCTAATGGGTATTTATCCAAAGGAAAAGAAATCAGTACATTGAAAAGATAATCTGCATTCTGCATTCTTAGTTTATTGCAACACTATTCACAATAGCCAAGATATGGACTCAATCTAAATGTGCATCAATGGATGAATGGATAAAGACAGTGGTATGTATATTTAATAGAATACTATTCAACTATCAAGCAGAATGAAATCCTGGCATTCGTGGCAACATGGATGAAGCTTGGACGATATAATGTTAAGTGAAATAAGCTATGAACAGATAGTTAAACAGAAAGTTCTCATTCAAATGCATAAGCTAAAAATTTTGGTTACATAGAAGTAAAGAGTAAAACAGATTATGAAAGACTAGAAAGGAGTTATGTGGAGAAGGAGGAATGGGAGAGATTTGTTGAAGGATATAAAATTACAGCTGGCTAGAAGGAATACATAGTGTTCTATAGCACTGACGGAAGACTATCATTAACAATAATATACATTTTCAAATAGCTAGAAGAGAAGATATTGAAAGTTTGTAACACAAAGAAATGATAAATGTTTGAGACTATTAATATGCTAATTATCCTGATGTAATCAGTAAACATTGTATTATTGAAGTATACATGCTATGTACTCCGTAAATATGCACAATTGTGTCAATTAAAAAGTAAAGTGTTAGTTGGGCTTGGTAGCGCGCACCTGTAGTTCCGGGTACTTGGAAGGCTGAGGCAGAAGGATCGCCGGAGCCCAGCAGGTCGAGGCTGCGGCAGACAGGAGCATGCCGCTGCACTCCAGTCCGGGTGACAGAGTGAGACTCCAACTCAAAAAATAAAAATTAAAAATTAAAAATAAAGTGAGTGTATCACTATATTATTTTATTTATTCAATCTTTCACCCACATTTAGTGTGTCAAGTACATTAATTATTTGGCCCTGGAACTAACAGGAGATTAGTTCCAGGGCCAAATAATTAATACTGGTAATTTTGGTATCTGTGAATGCTGAAGTCCCTCATATAAAATCAGAAACTAGAAAACAGAGGCTCAGATTGCCCCTTCTCTTCACCATCTCTGCTTCTCTCCAATCATTTCATCCATTCTATCCTTCTGCAGACCCTTCCTCCACTGTGACAGATGTACATCCACCACAGTTCTGGCTTCCCACAGTCTCCCTCATCAATCCATTATACAAATTGGAGTCCCAATTAGCAGAAAAAGAGAATCTGGCAGGCTCAACTCATTTCAGGTGCTTTCTCTAGCCCAACTGTCTATTGATAGGTGGTGTCATTGAATTGCAGTCCAGAGGACAATGGAAACAGACTGTCTAAGATCAATTCATGAACAGATCCTATTAAAAAGTGCAGAACAGATAGGAAAAGATTCGTTGAGGAAAGACATGGGGTTTGGTACATGTATGCATAATAACAATGCATATATAAACAACACAAAAATTATTATAAAGGACATTATAGTGCTTGAATTTATACTAGAACATCAATATTTCTATCCAAATTTCTTTATAGCATTTCTTGTACTATATACAATGCAATTGCTTTATCATTTGCTATCTAGTCCCTCTGCAGTAAGCATGATTTTAACCAATTACTGTTTCATAAAAATAATGAATTCTACTTGTAGAAAATTAAGGAAGAAAGTCTAAGGAAACAAGTCAAAATTCATCCACTAACAACAAATGTTAACATTTTGGTACATAGCCTTTGAATTTAACTCCACATATAAATTCATTCATATTGTTGACCTTATGCCTTACAATGATTTTAAGGTACTTTTTGCAAATTAACAATTTGTTAAGATTTATTCTCTACACTTGATATAATGGACTATTTTCTAATGGCTATATATACTTTATAAATTTTTGATAAAAAACAATTGGTTACTTTAATTTGTCACTATCACCAATATTGAAATATAGATTAAATACATATATAGATATTTAGATATGAAGGAGATCCCCCAAGCCCCCAAAATTTGTTTATAAAAAATTGTCATTTATTCTGACATGCTTAAACTTCAGTCACCTTCAAAATATTGTCTGGTTGATACACTACACTTACCAAGACACTTTTTCCACTTCTTTAAACAGTTTTTGAACTCATCAATTTTGATGCCTTTTAATAATGCTTCTACCATTTTTTGCTTCACCTCTACCACATCAGTAAAGTATTTCCCTCTGCGGACTTTTTTCATCCGGGAAAATAAAAAAACATCATTAGAAATGAGATCAAATGAATAGGGAGGGTGAGGCATGGGGATCATGCTGTTTTTCGTCAAAAACAGTAGAACACTCAGCGGGTTGTGGGTAGGTGCGCTCATAAATCACCCATCATGAAATGGGCAAGTACACTGAAAGAATCTCCAAAAAAAAATGACTGAATCCAAACATAGCCTCTCACAGCAACGCTAGCTGGTACACTGATGCCAATAGGTTTCTAGAACACTTAGCTAGCCAGGGAAGTCTGTACTACAAGGGGCCCACTCTCCAAAAACGAATTTCATGTTTAGGGGGCCTCCTCATATTAATATATACAATTTATAAATGTATATATGTATAAATTGTATATATTAATATATATATTAAATTTCTGGAAATGGAATTATTTGGTGGGAAAGTGAGATAAAAATAAACCATATGGTTCTTAATATAAATCACACTCCAAAAAACTGTGCCAAGTTACATTTTCTTTGGTGTTTATAAGTTCAGTATTTAAGAGGTCAAAAAAGCAAAAACACCACAACAAAACCTGCCAACTGGGGAAAAAAATCATTGTGTCAGTTTATATTTTTCACAATTAGCAAGTATGAATAATTTTAAATACTTATAATTGATTAGCCATATCCCAATTCATACTTTGTTTATAAAAACTTTAAAGTTTATTTTCCTCAATATTTAGCAATGGCTAATTTAGATATCCTACGTTTTCGTTTCCTAAAATGTTCCTTAAAAGAAAACGGATTCTGCTATGATATTCAATTTAGATGACAGTTGTAGAGTTGTAAAAAACACTACCAATGGGAGCATAAAATCTGGGTTCAAATACAAGCTCTGATCTGTAGAAACTATGATTACTTAGTCTCTTTTGG
Organism: Tarsius wallacei; assembly: GCA_963574415.1. Taxonomy (NCBI): domain Eukaryota; kingdom Metazoa; phylum Chordata; class Mammalia; order Primates; family Tarsiidae; genus Tarsius; species Tarsius wallacei. The sequence goes on from CAUYQG010040645.1 coordinate 41,905, forward strand.
ACTCCATTTAATGATAAAATAGAGACAAAAAACCCCACCTTATATAATAGGAGTCATTTCTTTTCACTTCTCTGAGAGCATGTGTTGTACAGTGCCATATCTGTTTCATGACTTACATTTTCTTGTTCTGTATACTCAAAAAATATTAGATTGATTTCATATTTTTAAATTTGCCTTTTTTCCACTCTTGCGAATTTTGACATTATATTATTTTTGTCTAAAATCATCACCCTTATCTTCTTGACTCCCACACATATCTTATTTAAATTTTATATCCATATAAAAATATTTCTTGCACTCTACTCAAGTTAATGTAGGTAGATTTGGCTAGAGGCTCCAAAATCACCTGTATCATAATCACTGCATCTGCTATTTCTCATTTAAATGTCTGTGTTTCTTGCTAAGCAGTGAAATTTTTGATGGTACGCCCACGTCTGTCTTTTTCACTGTTGAATCCACAGTACCTAGAGTAGTACTTAACAGCCAATAAATATTTGTATACGTTGATAAGCAAATGAACCATTTTATTTTTCTGAGCAATGTTCCCTCTTCAACCAAATTATCTTTGCTCTTGTATTAGTTGTAGAATATTGTCTGTTTTATTTGGAGGTAAGCAATGAAAGCCTATTTAAACTGAGTGGACTTCATTTCCCAGCATAATGTAACATTTCACTAAAACAGCATATAAACCTTTGTTGATAGTTCAAATAAATTTAGACAGTAAAAAAATAATAGTTACATATATATTTTTTGGTTGTAACCTGCCAAGAAAGAGATACTGGTTTTCCATTTTGGTAGAGATTTATAATGCACCCTCCATATGTCTTTCTCCTCTTCTTCTGAATTCATAGGTCTTTATTCACCATCTTCTACCACATCACTCTTTGTAATTTGTCAAGATTATGTGATAACTTCTCAATAAAGAGCGGAGTGATGATATTATGAGAGTCATAGTCTAAGTCATACTTAGACTAAAGCATGTAATCACCTTTGTTTGACCTTCCCGAAGTAATACTTTTTCCCCACAGCATCTGAAAAGTTCTCCTATTTCTCCTGTTGCTACAAATGTGGGAGCTTCTGCCAGCCTGGGACCTGAGTGTGTAGAGTAGAATTCCCCCTCCTCCCACTGATTCTCATGGGATATTGAGAATGAGAATGTTATATAATTTCATTGTGAGAATTATTTATTATTGCGGTTTAACCAAGTCTATCTTGACTGAATCAATGATAACAAAGTGTCCTTTAAAATTTATTTATTTAATTTTCATGAAGTGACTTCTAGAAATGTATTTCATAGGTAATATAATATTTTGATCTACCATATAACACAGAAATTCCACTTTGGGCTATATTCCAAAGAATTGAAATCAGGGACTTATGCATTTATTTTTATAACCATGTTCATGGCAGCATTATTTACAATAGCCAAAGTTAGTAACAACACAGATGCTTATTGATTAATGAATAGATAAGTAAAATGTGATCTATACATACAAGGATATAGTATTCAAACTTTAAAAGAAGCAAAATTTTGATACATGCTACAATATGAATGAACCTTGAAAACTATGCTAAGTGATATAAAGCACATACAAAAGGACAAATCATATTGCATTATTCTGCTTATATGAGGTACCTAGAATGGTTAAATTAATAGAGACAGAAAGTTGAATAGTAGTTACTACTGCCTACAAGATAAGGGAACTTGAGAGATAGTGTTTAATGGGTATAGATTTCAGTTTGGGTTGATGAAAAAGTTTGGGGAGATGAATGATGGTTGCTCAACAATATGAATGAACTTGATGCCGTTGAATTAAATACTTTAAAGATACTAAAATAGTAAATTGTATATTATGTGAATTTTAGCACAGGAATTATTTCAGATGATATTCAGATATAGCAACTTATAAAGATGAAAAAGAATTATCAGCTGGGAAATATTGGTGGAAATGAGCATGAATTTTGGAATCAGGTAGACCTTGAATTTGAAATAGACATGACTACATGCTTGCTGAAAGTCTTTGACATTTGTTGACTTTCTCAGCCTCACTTTCATTATCTGTAAAACACAGTTGTTGCAAAGATTAACAAGATAACATGTTAAATACTTAGTAAAAAATGAACACATTGCAAAAACCAAATAATGATTCCAGTTGTTGTGCTACCATTGTTTTTTGTTATTATTAATATGTTTCAAAATGAAATAGGAGACTGAAGTGTTTTCTATGCAGTTTTTTTAACATAACATAAATTTGGTTAGAAATCAAGTTATAAAAAACAAGATTTTCTTTCCAGTAGAGTTATTGAATATTTTATCATTTTAGAAGTCCAATTTTCTTCACTCATTCTCAGTGTCTTCTGCCTTTATAAGATAAGGGACAGATTCAATTTATACAGTCAAATACTATCTACCTAGCTTTCTAGAGTACTATTCCTTTTAACCTTCTTTTATGTTTACCTCGCTGAAATGTAGTTAAATGCTTTCAATAAACCATAAAACCACCAACAGTCAGAACCTATCAAATATTTCTATGCCTCTGGATATAAGTAGATATTTTACAACAAATGAACTATTCAACTTAATACAATTTAACATTCTTGACTTTGCTGACTACCTGTAAGTAAGAAGGGTCGTTTCAATTTTGTTGAATGGCTATCTGTTGAATGCCTATTATATGACCATAACAAGTTTGGGATTATGGAAGAGAAAGGGAGGGAAAAAAAGATATTTCTAAAAAATTAGAGCTCAAAGAGTTATAAACTTTATGGGATGATTGATGTTAATTTTATTTTCTAAACAAATTTTCCATTGATGAAACTTAAAAGTAAGCAATAAATGAATTAATGAGTTAAACTTCAGTCAACACTCTCTGAAACAAAACTTTTGCTATATAATAAAGTCTCTTTACAATATTAGTATCCATCATATAAGATTGCTTGGCTCTTTTCTTATGTTTATATGCCACCGTCTGGAGGACTCTTCTCTCTTAAATAGCCTACCAACATCTTTTACCATCCTTAAAGTCCTCTCTGAAAGCCACCCACCTACTGCCCTCTAAAATATCACCCTTAACATAAAGATCTAGCAGCAGTTTACATATTATTCTGTTTATTTTCTACTGATACCTAAAGATAATACAGTCCCTTTTTATCTAAATTTAAAATATCTGGAAGAAAAGACATACTTTTCCCTCTACATTCATATTCTTTATAGTTTCAGAAATTTGATTCTCACTAATTAGACATTCAACAAATACTTGCTAATATGACTCAGTTTCAATAATTGAAGATAAGAATCTTGACTCAGTCTTTATAGATACAAAGTGCAGTGACAATGTACTCTATTTCTGTTGTTGCAAAAATTCCATGAACGTTTAAATTATATTTAATATGTCTTATAGGAAATAAGTACTCAATAGTCTTCATGTATCTTGGAATTTTTGCCTCATTTTTCTATTTCATGGGAAGTGTTTCCCATGAAAGTTAAATACAACCTAGGATACAAAGTTAAGCAAATAAATTAAATTGGTTAAACTAATAATATATTTATAGTGTAGACTAACTATATTACAGGGCTAAATTAACATAATAATTTAAGAAAATGTCCTCATGTAATGACAAATAAACTATACAGTTTTAATGTGCCAGTCTGTCTTCTAGAAGTTTTCAGATTCCCAAGTATTTAATTTGACTACTATAGCATGCTACAGTTAGATAATCCTTTCTACACATTATTATTCTATGTTTAAAACATATAGATAATGACTATATTTAGTCTAGTAAAGTGAATAAAGTAATTAATAAAGAAAATTTAGACCTAGTATCAGCAAATGAGAATAAAATAAATGATTGTTCTTCCCAAATCCACATTTTTCAAATATCTACTTAATGAGAATTCTCAAAAAAGAAAATCCAGGAGGAAAACAATATAAAAGTTTAGGGTTTTTTGTTTTACTTTAGACCATAAAAGAAAGACCTTATCTAGTTAATAACTTCACCACGAGACGTTTCATGTTTGCCTGACTATGGTTTAAATTACTCCAGAAAAAAAATTACTTATTTTTTAACTATATGCAGCATACAATTAAAAGGCTACCAATATAGACTGTGAGTTTGAATGTCATTTCTATAGCTTGGGTTTCTTTTTATTACACTAGGATAAATTAATTACTCCATTATCTATAATTTCCTAGTGTTCACATTTCAATATTTCAGTGTGCTATAATTTATTTATCCACCATACTTGATCACTATATTTTAGAAATGTATATATACGTATATATATATATATATACGTATATATATAATTTTTCTGTTTACAGCATGGTTTGGGTTATACATTTAGAAAATTTTAAGAAAAATTGGCTGAACTAAGTGAAGCCAACTATTAGCTATATGATTAAGACATATCAAATGATGATGATTTTATAACTAATATTGTTATTAGTAATCATGACAGTAACAGTAACAATGTTAAATTATACCATATAATAAAAGTTTGACACACTAGGTATTTTATATTTGTTATCTTATTGAACCCTCAGATAAATCTGAAATTAACTATCAATATCTACCCTTTAAAGGTGAGGATACCATAGCTTAAAATATAAAGCTGTGTAAGTAACTTACACAAGGTCACACAGCTGGCAAGCGACAAAAGTCTGTGCTCAGGTCTGCCTGCCTGCCTCCCAATCCCAGTGCTGTCAGAATGAGTCTGATCAGGACTTATTTCTGGTGGTAAACTTTTTCCATTTTGCTGAGTTGTTCTGTGTAGGACTGCCCTTGCTTCTCTTTCTATTTCATTTCTGTGCAATGCTTCCATGTATGGCCACTACTCCCACTATAACCCACTGTTAAATCTAGCTCTGTTTACCTGATTGAAAACATGTGCTTAAAAAAAAGACTCAACATACAGGCAATCGGCTGACCTTTAAAATGCTCATATGATGTTTAGCATTATGTGGCACAAGTTTTAGTTAATCCTCTATAGGTTTCCTTCATTAGAAGAGATGTGAATCAGAGAAGATGGCACATAGGGAATCAATTAATATAAAAGATCAACTAGTAAAATTTAAAAATGCGCAGATATAGCCAGATATAGCTACCAGTCACACAGCTAGCAATCAGAACCTTACTGCTATCCCCAAATTTGTGGATTTCTGGTGAGACAGTAATTTCCCCTCTCTGTGGGGATTATCCAGCTGTCCTCTTTGGAGTGAATCAAGTGTTTAAAGAAAATCAGAGGAAATCTTTTCATCTCTCTGGAATGGGAATAGTGAAATGAGCTCTGTCAATAAATAACTGTACTTCACAATTTTTGTCTCACTCGATTATTCATGTCTCCTCAAACCCCAAACATGCAACATGCCACAAATATCCATGGAGAATTCAGTCCGACTTGGGAATTGCCCCTAACTTTTCTTTGATCTAAGTTGTAGCTTGTGTATCTCTTTGGACCACTTCAAACAGCTTTGAAACAAGTTCAAGTGTGTTTCTGTGTGTTCCAATCTCTGATAATATAGTCTCCAGTTGGTTAAACTAAATGGTATCTTGAACTCTTTTCATAGACTCTGTTAATTAACAAGAAACTGAAATTGACACCTCCCATGAGGAAACTAGAACTCTCTAATTTAGAAAATCCATTCAATTTGTTGGAAGTCAATACTGATCTCAAATTATGGTTCTAATTTTAAGGATCTTGTGACATTTATGTCACTTTGGGTGATTTCATGGGCAATATTTTCTTTCAGGGAGAACTAAGAAAGTTTCCGTGCAGCACATATTTTTCAAAGAAGAACTTTGAAGAAATGTAATGGAAACCTCAACAAAAGATAGCATGCTAAAAACAATTACTTAGTATCTGCTATGTGTAAGATCCAAATATTGGCGATCCAAATATTGGATTTGGGATCCAAATATTTTATTAAAAGTCCCTTAACACTGATTTCAAAGTCCTTCACCACACAGATTTTGTTTCCCTACTAGTTTCCCACTTCCAATATTCACTCTGTTTTTTTCCAATTCCCTGGATATGCTATATTTGCTCTTGACTCTAGGCCTTTGCTCTTGCAGATTCTTCTAAGAATTCTTCCTCTGTGCTTACCTTCCTTTTTTGGCTGGTTGAATTCTCCTTAAGCTTAGCTCTTTTTGAAATATCTTTTACTCATTATAGCTTCCTTGATTTTCCAATTTTGGATCAGTGTCCCTTTATTATATTCTCATGACAACCTGCTCTTTCTTATCAAAGCCTATTAACACTCTAATGTGGTACATATACACAATGGAATACTACGCAGCCATAAGAAAGAACAAAATCATGAATTTCGCAGCAACCTGGATGGAACTAGAGTCCATAATACTGAGTGACCTCTCACAGAAACAAAAAACTAAGTATCACATGTTCTCACTCATATGGTAGACCTTGATCATCCAACGTACTACGCCAAGAAAATGACTGACAGTGGTGGGAAACTATGGGGGGGGGGGAGGGCGATGGGATTAATGGTGATAAATATCTGTCTGGGGATGGGGAGACACCTCTTATCATCAAGGGTGCCTGAACGAAGCATTTTTATATGCCTAACCCCTAACTGTACCCCATAATACCATAATAAAAAAAATTAAAAAAAAAAAAAGAAATTGCCATTGTCTATAGATCTCATTAGACTGTAAATTTCTTGAAGGCAAGGCCAGTCTTCCCCTCTATTTACTATTGTATGCTCAGCATCTAGTATAGCAACTAATACATAGTAGGTGCTTAATTGGCATTTCTTGACTGAATAATGATTACTACAATGTATTGTATCTATTATTTGCCAGGGCCTGTGTTACACACTTTGCGTATATCTATTGCTTATGTCAATTATGGATTGTACATGTTCCTACTTTCATTTTAGATATGAGAAAATAAAAGCTTAGATAGTTTAAGTAACTTATCCAGAATCCATAAGTCCTAAGCAACAAAGCCTTTGCTTTCTCTCATTTTACCACATCTTTAAAAAGATAGTGTTCCCATATGTATTTCAACCCAAATTAAGCAAGCAAGCAGACAAACAAAATCACTTCCGTGAAACACAGTATGACTCTCAACTAGTGTTCTTTGAAATGTTTTAAATGAAGTAATAAGACTGTTATGATAATCGTATTGACCTGGAGGCCCTTCCTAAGTATAATTATTTCTATGCTACCATTCTGGCTCTGTGATAGAGTATTTTCTTTCTCTGCCTTTTGAAAAATTTTTATTTTAAAGATGTGGGGTACAACAGGATTAAATCCATACATGGTCTACATACAGGTGAAGTTTGGGCCTCCCATTGGTCCTCACTTTGCTTGGTTTAGGATCAGGTACCCTTAGGAATGTTATGTGCCCCCTACCTCCCCTGGCAGTGTCCCACTATTGCCAATTCCTTTCTTGTAGTATTACAAAAAATGTTCAGGATCCACTTATGAGTGAGAACATGTGGAATTCAGTTATTTGTATCTGTGATAGATCACTGAGTATAATAGACTCTAAATCCATCCAAGTTGCTATGAAGTCCATAATTTTGTTCTTCTTTATGGCTGTGTAATATTCCATTTTGTATATGTACCACATTTTTTATCCAATCCACTTTTCATGGGCAGGATAGTTGGTTCCATGTTTTTGCTCTTGTGAATAATGCTGCAAAAACATGCATGTGTAGGTATCTTTTTTGCAGAATAATTTGAGTTCCTACAGATATATTCCCAGAAGGAATATATGAAAAGTCAATATCTAGATCTTTTAGAATCTCTATATTGTTTTCCACAGAAGTTGACTAGTTTACACTCCCACCAACAGTGTAAAAGCATTCCCTTTTCTCTGGATCCTCTTCAGCATCTGTTGTTTTTGATTTATTAATGATGCCCATTCGGACTGCAGTTAGGTAGTAGGCCAATATGGTTTTTATTTGCATTTGTTAATGAGACTGAGCATTTTTTCATATCTGTTGACTGCTCGTATGTCTTCTTTTGAGAATTGTCTATTCATGTCTTTTGCCCACTTTTTTATAGGACTTCTTTTTCCATTTGTTTTGTGTTTTTGTTTCCCTCTCAGAACATTTGAGTTCCTTGTAGATCCAGGATGTTAGGCCTTTATCCAATAAACAGCATTTTTTTTCTCCTGTCCTGTGGGCTGTCTCCCCAATCTCTTGATGGTTTCTTTTGCTTTGCAAAAGCTTTTCAGTTTGATAAGGTTCCACTTGTCTATTTGATCTCTTATGGCATGGACTTTTGGGGTTATGATCAAGAATTCGTTGCCTATTCCAACTGCTATAAGGGAGTCTCCTGCATTTTCTAAAAGTCTTATAGTTTGAGGTTTTACATTTAGGTCTTTGATCCATTTACAGTTGATTTTTGTGTATGGTGATAGGTAGGGATCCCGTTTCATTCTTCTGCATGAGGTCAGCCAGTTTTTCCAGCACCATTTATTGAATAGATTCTCTTCTCCCCAGTTGTTGTTGTTGGAGGCTTTATCAAAGATGAGTTGGTTGAGAAATTGAGGCTTTGCTACTGGAATCTCTGTCCTGTTCCATTGATCTATATGCTGTAATTGTACCAATATCAGGTTGTTTTGATTATTGTAGACTTTTAGTAAAGTTTAAGGTCTGGAAGTGTGATATCTTTTTGTTTCTTTTGCAAAGGATTGTTTTGGCCATTCATGGTCATTTTTGTTTCCGCATAAATATCTGTATTGTCATTTCCAAGTCTGAGAAGAATGATGTTGTTAATTTAATGAGTATTGCGTTTAATCTGTAGATTACTTTGAATAAGATAGACATCTAAACAATGTTGATACTTCCAATCCATGAGCATGGAATATTTTTCCATTTGTTTGTGTCATCTTTGACTTCTTTGAGCAGTGTTCTACATTTTTTATTGTAATGGTCTTTCACTTCTTTGGTTAGGAAGATGCTGAAGTATTTCATTTGCGTGTGTGGGGTTATTGTGAATGAGATTACACTGGTTATTTGGTTCTCTGCCTGTTTTTTGTTGGTGTATAAAAATGCAACTGTCTTTTACACGTTCATTTTGTACACTGAGATTTTGCCAAAGTCCTTTATCAGTGCAAAGAGTTTTTGACAGATTCCTTTGGGTTTTCAAGATATAGGGTTATGTTTACAGCAAATATGTACAGCTTAGCTTCCTTTTTTTGTATTTGGATACTGCTGATTTTCTTCTGTTTTCTGATTGGTCTACCTAGGACTTCCAACACTACATTGAACAGGTGGGGTGAGAGTAGGCAGCCTTGTCTTGTTGCTTCCAACTTCTGTTCATTTATCAATATGTTTGCTGTGTGTTTATCATAGATGGCTTTTACTATTTTGAGGTATATTCCCTCTATGTCTAGGTGTTCAATGGTTTTTATCAAGAAGGGATGCTGGATTTTGTCAAAAGCTTTTTTTCTGAGTTTAATGATATAATCATGTGGCTCTTGTTTTTACATTTGTTGATGTATTTAGTTACATTTATGGTCTTGTGGATGTTGAACCAGTCCTGCATCCCAGGAATAAAGCCCACTTGATCATGATAGATAATGGTCTTGTGGATGTTGAACCAGCCGTGCATCCTGGGTATGAAACCCACTTGGTCATGGCAGATAATTTTTGAGATGTGTTGTTGGATCTGATTTGCTAAAAATCTTAAGAATTTTTGTATCTATGTTCATCAGGTATATTGGCCTGTCATTCACTTTCTTTGTTAGGTATTTTCCCAGTTTGGGTATCAGTGTAAAGTTGACTTCATAAAAAAATTTTAGTAGGTTTCTGTCTTTCTTGATTATCTGGAATACTTTCAATAGGACTGGTATCGGCTCCTCCTTGTATGTTTATTAGAATTCCTCTAGAAAGCCGTCTGGTACTGTTTTTTATTTTTCTTCGAATTTTCTTATCCTGAAATCAATTTCCTGAGTTGTTATTGGTCTATTTAGGGTCTCAATTTCTTCATGTTTCAACCTTGGGAGCTTGTATGATATCAGAATATCCTCATTTAGGTTTTTGAGTTTGTTTCTATAGAGGTGTGCATAGTAATCTCTGATAATCTTTTGCAGTTCTTCAGGGTCAGTTGTAACTTTATCTGTTGTGTTTCTAATTGTGTTTCCTTGGGCTTTTTCTCTCTTTTTCTTGTTCAATCTGGCTAGGAGTCTGGCGACCTTATTTATCCTTTCAAAGAACCAGCTTTTTGTGTCATTGATTTTTTTTTTTTAATGGTATTATTGTCTTCTGTGTCTCATAGTTGGGCTTTTGTTTTGGTAATCTGAATTCTTCTGCTGAAGTTAGGGTTTTGGTGGTCTTGTCTTTCCAGGTTTTCCCCAGGATACAAATCCTTTTTTTTTTTAATTAGAGTCTCACTCTGTCACCCAGAGTAGAGTGCAGTGGCACACTCACAGCCACCTCAGCATCGACCTCCTGGGCTCTGGTGATCCTTTTACCTCAGCCTTCCAAGTGGCCAGATCTATAGGCAAGTGATAGCACACCTGGCTAATTTTTTAATTTATTGTAGAGACAAGGTCTTGCCAAGTTGCCCAGGCTGGTCTTGAACCCATGAACTCAGGTAATCCACTCGCCTCTGCCTCCTAAAGTGCTGGGAGTACTGGCAGAGCCACCAAGCCCAGCCAAATACAAGTCTTGAGAAGGAAATTAGCTTCAGAATATAGACTGTGAAGGGGTAGGGGTAGTTTAGGCTGTTAACTTGTGATCTTTCTATTTTCTTGATGTGTGTGCATAGAACTATAAATTCTCCTCTTAGCACTGTTTTCATGGCATCCCAGAAATTTTAGTAAGATATGTGATTGTTTTCGATTGTTTCCAAGAATCTTTTCATTTCTGTGTTGACCCTGGAGTTACACAGCGTAAGGCTTTGTGTATTTTGGTGCGGATTTTGTTAATGACAATACTTATTTTTATTCCACTGTGGTCTGAGAAGATGCATGGTAGTATTTCAATCTTATGGAATTTGTTTATGCTTCATTTATGGCTGAGGATGTGGTTGATCTTGGATGATGCTCCAGGTGGTGATGAGTGGAGTTATATTCCATAGTTGTAGGATGGCGTGTTCTGTAGGTATTTATTAATTCCATTTGATCAAGCTTCAAGTTGAGGTTCCAGATGTTCTCATTGATTTTTTGCCTTGATGATCTATCTAGGGTTGTTATTGGGGTATTTAAGTCCCCAGTTATCATAGTATTAGAGTCAGTATTCTTTTTTGTTTACTTAGTAGCTGCTTTATAAAAAGTTGGTGCTCCAATGTTGGGTGCATATATGTTTAGAATCCATATGTCCTGTTGATGAATTGAACCTTTTATTATTGTGTAGTGTCCTTCTGTATATTTTTACATTTTTGATAGCTTGAAGCTTGTTTTTCTGATATTAATATTGTGACTCCTGCTTTTATTGTTCTCTGTTCACCTGAAAGTTTGTTTTCCATCCTCTATCTTTGAGTCTGTGGGTGTACTTTTTAGTGAGAAGTGTTTCCTGGAGACAACATATTGTTGGGTCTTGCTTTTTTTAAATCCAGTTTGCCATTCTATGCCTTTTCAGTGGTGCATTTAGTCTGTGCATGTTCTAGCTGATTATTGAAATGTGAGAGTTTATCCCTTTTATGAGACTATTATAACGTTTATTTTGATTTGTTTTGTTTTTGTTTTGTGTTTTCTTTTTTCAAAATTTTAACTTTTGGGTTGATGTATGTGTGTGTTTTCAATTTTGAAGTCATATTTGTATTCTGTAGGTTTTGTTTTCCTGCACTCTTATGAAGTGTATGGGCATTCTTTTTTTTCTTTCTTCTGTGGTTAATACCTTCTTAAACATCTTCTGAAGAGCTGCTCTGGAAGCACCATAATCACTTAGGGATTAGATGTCTAGGGAGAATTTTAATTCTCCATTGCTGGTAAAGCTTAGCTTAGCTGGGTTGGAAATTCTTGGTTCAAATTGTTTATCTTTGAGAACTTTGAAGATTGGACTCCAGTCTCTTATAGGCTGCAGTGTTTCTGTAGTCAGCTCTGTTGCTAATCTAATTGTTCTTCCTAAGTAGGTAGTCTGACCTTTCTCTCTCATTGACTTTAGGATTTTTTCTTTTATACCTTCTTTGTGTAAGCAAATTACTATGTGTCTAGAAATTGGTCTTATTTGATGCCTTGCAGGGGTTCTCTTAATCCTTTGTATTTGGGTGGTTACATTTCTGATAAGATTAGGGTAATTTTCTTGAATAATCTCATGGAATGTTTGTTCCAATGTGTTCTCTGTCTACTTTTCTACCTCAGGTATACTGATCATGTATAAATTTGTCCTCATAATATAATCACACACCCTTGGAGGTGTTGTTCTGTCTTTTTAAGCTTCCTTTCTGTGTTTTTTACATATTGGATTAATTCCATATTTCTGCTTTCAGACTCTGAGTTTCTTTTTTCTGCTTGGTTAATTCTGCTTTCCATGCTTGTCAGTTTGCTATTTACTTTATGGACAGTGTTTTTCATGGCCAACATCTCTGGTATCATTTCATTCATTTTCTCCTCTTGCCTTTCTTGACTCATTCAACCTCTCCATTCACTCTTTGATACCTGCATTTGTGGTCTGATACCAGTCATTCTGGGTGCTCTTCTTGTTTGAGTTGTGAAGTCTATACCCATGGGGAATTTCTAGGACTCTGGGAGTTACCTGTGTTCTTCTGTTGATTTTTCTTCATTTGTGACAGATTTTTCTTTTCTCTTTAGTTCTATTGCTCAGTGAGAGAAGAAATATCTTTTATTTCTTTTTGCTCTACCCACACTTTCACTTAAATTCAGAGATTTATTCAATTTTAAACTTGGGCTGGAGGTGGAGCACTGGGCTGTCTTATTGCAGTTCTAAGATTTGATTAAGGTATAATGAGAGATCGAAGGTTTATAAGCTACCCGCAGATTACAATATTTGCTGACTGGATTATGGGCTACCTAGGACCCACTTCCCACCACCTCTCAATATATCCATGTGGTGGGAGCATACATATACCCCCTGAAACCAAAATGATATGAGTGAAAGAAACATAACAGAGACAGAGAGAAGGGACAAGGAAGACAAATGGAGAGAAGAAAATGGAAAACAAACACGTCAACAAACAAACTGATAAATAAACTAGAAAACAAACAAACAAATAAAAAACAAAGATACACTCATCCTCATGTATACTTACATACAAAAAAAATGATGAAGGAAAAGGGACAAAACAAACTGAAAAACACACACACACATACAAAGATATATATATGGAGAGAGAGCAAACAAAAGGGTGAAAAGGTAAAGAAAACTTTTGTGAGATTTGTACTCCCTCTTTGACAGTTGTTTCTTGAACTTCAGGTTCCTTTTTTTTTTTTTTTTGCTAGCATGTCCCAGGCACTGTCACTCTTGGCTGGTTGTGGAATGGAGTAGGCTTTGGCCTCTAGACCCTCTTTCCTGCCTTCTGTTCACAGAAAACCTTCAGTGGTTGCTCCACCCACCTGTGCTCAGTTCTCTCTGCAGTGCTAATCATGTGACTCTCTATGTGGGTCAGATGCCCTGCATACCATTAGAAGAAGGTGGCTGGATCAATTCAAGACTTCACCCTACTGGATCTCCCACTTCAGTTGTATGCATCATTCTTGAATGGTTCAGTATGGGTGGTGGGGTGACTGGGATTCTGCTCTGGCCCTGTTTCTCTAGAGTGTATCAAGCACCTGGGGTATCCTCTCTGGGCCAATGATGATCAATCCCAGAGGGGTGCAGAGTTCAGCCCTCAAGTCTCAGAATTCAGGCTGCTCATTAACGGGCAGGCAGAAACACATCTCTGCCCACATTCTGATACAGAGGAGATGGCAGCAATGTGCGTCTTCTCCTCCAGTGGGACTTGGCTCCTGATTCCCTCCTGGTGCTTTCTCTGTGGTTCCCACTGCCAGTGACTGACCTGTTGTCATAGGTGGTGGTGGTGGGTCAGGTGTCAGTTACCTAGTGGCAGCTGATCTCTGCTGTCTATTCCTGAGAAATGCTTTGAGAATGGTTGTTACTCCTACACATGGGGGGTACCAGATACAGAACAGTGGCAGATGGCTGCCACTTTAGCAGGGGATCACTTGGCACTTGTTTCCATGTCCCCACTCAAACACTCACACACCACTTGCACACACATACATTTAGATTTATCCTTATGCACACTCCCCTATGCAGAGACTCACACATTCTGAACAGTTCTATTGCCATATTTCCCCCCCACCCCTCCACAACCTATATTCTGAAGTTACTTTCTTTCTCAAGACTTGCATTCTAGGGCAAACCACTTCGAAAGAGATAGGTTCAATAAGAAGTCTTCATGTTAATCTTATGTGCATGTTAACCAAATGGCCAATTGTAAATATTACATTATGGAGACTTTTCCCCCTAGTTTCTTACAACTGAGTTTTTGTGATACTTCCAATAACAAGAACAGGAAAAAAAATTTTAGATTGGTATAGTGCTTTAGCATTTAAAAAGTGTTTTCATCCACATGATTTTATTTCCCAAGTATATCTACAAAGAGGAAGAGCAGTATGATTAGAGGTGTTTGATAGTGGGCACATAATATTCAGAAAAGTTAAGAGCTGTTGAGACTGTAGTTAGAATGGGCCAAGAAGACTCCCTACTACAATGAGGAGAGAGCATAACAGACCAAGGGCTCCAGGTACTTTGCCTTGTAATTTCTGTGTTTATGCTGAGAATATGCCTCCCATGAACTGTTTCTAGCCAGTGACTGAGTTAAATGTGGTTACTAAAGTAGATCTATTTCTAGGAAACTTGTATCACATTTGATGATACACATTGGCTCAAAGATTCCCCAAAGTCTTTGCTAAACCTCCCTCTGACCTAGTTTCTAGTCAGAGAGATAGAGTGGCTTTTGACAATTTTCTCTCCCTCCGTCTGTCCCTCCCTTCCTCCCTGCCTCTATCCCTGCCTCCCTTCCTCTCTCTTTCCTGCCCTCCCTTTCTTCCTTTCTTCTTTTCTTCTTTCACTCTCCCTCCCTCCCTTCCTCTCTTCTTTCCTTCCTTTCCTTTTTTTCTCAGCAAACTTCGGTTTCTCTATTTAATTTACATATACAAAAATGCTTCTTTGAAGACTCAGACTAATACAGCTGGTTCATTGTATATAGCATAAAGTAGATCCCAGGCTTCATGGTTCCTGGTCTAGTTTGTTGCTGGACAAGAACGTGAGAAAATGATTTCACTCCATAATGTACATATCTGGTTTATTAAATGACTTTAATAATAAAATAACACAAAAATGAAAAGAAAGGAAGAAGCAAAAAAATTTTTTAAAGCTTTTAGAAAGTTCCTTCTCTTGCTTTCTTCTTTCTTTCCTTCCTTTTATTTCTCAGTGAGCTGTGAACCTCAGTCTTTTTATTTATATTAATACAAGTTACTATCAGGTGCCTATTATGTGGAAGACAGTCCATACTCCTCAGTTGTTATCAGTCTAGCATCATGATTGGTAGTGCAGGCATTAGGACTAAATTACCTCAGATGGAATTCTGGCTCTTTGGCAAGTTCAACTTTGGACAGGTTACTTAAACTTTTTTAGCTCCTGTTTCCTTATCTGTTAAGTGTGGATAAAAATAATAGTACCTTCAACAAAGGGCCCTTTTGAAGTTTAAAAAACGGCTATCATTTTAAAAGTTTGCAACAAATAACAATTATTTTCATTATCAACGTTATTATTACTAGTCATAGAATTCAAAGTCTCTTCATCTCAATCACTAAGATTGTTCCTAGGATTTGATCCAGTATATACAAAGCACACAGAATATGGAAATATCTCAACAAAGGCAGATACTGTTATTTAAATGAAGGAAAAGAGCTAGTTAAGTTGGTGGTCTAATACAACTTTCAAGTTTCTACCCTTAGAGACAAATTCAATATCCTATAAATGTTTTCCTTTTTGTGTGTGTGTTCTAAATTTCATAGCAAAAGCAATTTTCAAAACAGTTAATCAGATCAGGCTTATTCATATAGCTTGGGATTCACATGTAGTGAATGGTTTCCCCTAATTTAGGTCTGACTAACACTTCCATCTGGTCGCGAAGAATTTATTTTCTTTAATGATCTTGCTGGAAACAATGATTCCATATAAATGACTTTGTTCTTTGGCCACACGAGTCAACCAATGCTCTGTCTGGGGAAAGGAACACCCATTTCCCACCAATTTGCCTTTTGGTAAATCTTTTGTGCTGCAAGCAAAATAGTTGCAATAACTGTCCCTAGACACTATCATGTTTCTTCCTGCCTCTTTGATTATTGTCTAAAAGTGAACTGGGAAAAATATAACTAAGTTCCCTTCAATAATTAGTTCATTGACCAAGGAATAAAAATTGGCTAAGGAAAAGAATCAGTAATTCTGTACTGTCATTAAAGCCTTGTTATTTGGAGGTCCAGTTAACACCATTTTATAAATTAGAAGTAAGAACAGCTGGTGGGTAATTTGGAAGATGTCAATTGCTTTCGATTTTTTTCTACATTATGCCTCTCTCACTACTGTTAAGGTTAAATTTTATTGTTATAAGTGATAATAACAAAAGTGACAGTGAAATTGGAATTTGTATGCATACGTATACTAAAATAAAATAATATTAAATTAGGGGATTGCAGATCTGAGTTCTGATAACACTTCTGATATTGATTAACTTTTATTTTGGGCCAGTTACTTAATCTTTTGCATTTTAATTTCCTCATTACTTACATTGTATTAATGACACATATAAATTAAATAGCATAAAAATATATACATTTTTACTTGTGTATATTAATCACTCACTGCCTTTAAAATCTTCTAAATTTAGTATTTACACTAAAGCCATAAAGAGTTTCTGTGATGAGGTAAGGTCATTATTATATTTCAGTAAATTCACACATATATTTTAGAAATCCTAAGAAGTACTATTTTTTCATAATAACTGATTGAAAATCAAAGGGAAAAAAGAACACTGCATCAATCAGATAAACGTGGAAATTATTATCAAAGAACAGATAAAAACAGATCCTTGCTTGGCATAGAATGATGACAATGATGATGATAAGAATACAATGATAACAATGGAAATAATAATAATTGTTACATATATATACCACAGAATACTTTTTATGAAACATTCATATGTCCTACAATATTTGGGTCTTACAAAACTTCTGAGAACAAATAAATGTGGAAATATGTTCTACTGACATTTTGATGAGAAAATTGATGATCAGACAGGTGAAATGACTTGACTGAGGTCAAAGAGCAATAAAGTGGAAAACTCAACAGTCTTCACTTATTCATTAGTTAATTCATTCAGTCACTCAGCCAACAAACACTGAGCATATGCCACATCGTCTTCAATGTGCAGAATACTAGTGATTCAGAAATGAATATAACATGGTGGATCAAAATGTCTATAGTCTAGAAAATGGGAGTATGGATAATTAGATTAATAAATTATAGCATAGAAGTGTGAAAGCAATTTAATATATATATATTATTGTGAGAGCAATTACATATATATTATATATATGTTATTGTGGGTGATAACGGTAAGATAGTAGAATA
The DNA here is from genome assembly GCA_963574415.1 of Tarsius wallacei. Lineage (NCBI taxonomy): Eukaryota > Metazoa > Chordata > Mammalia > Primates > Tarsiidae > Tarsius > Tarsius wallacei. The sequence goes on from CAUYQG010040645.1 coordinate 59,481, forward strand.
GGAAGTTCTGGCTCTTGTTCCCCCCAAAAAACATTAATTAAACAATGATCTATAGACCAAAACACCTTTATGAGAATTCCAGAATCCAACTAAGAAGCTGCAGTAACTCAGGAAAGCACAACGCACAGAACAGCTACATTAAAATGTGTAGAAAGACGAATTCTTCTTTACATGTGTCAGCTCCTTTCCCAAGCCAACTTAGTGTAGCACAAAGACAGGACACCCAACTCAAGACCTCTGCTTCAGGGAGAAAAAAAAGTGGAATGTATGTCTAATTTTCTTCCTTTTTGCAACCGAAACTGGGTTTGCTTTTGTTTTTGTTTTTGGTTTTGGTTTTTTAAATCTCACTCAAGTATGATTGGAAGGGAAAGAGCATAGTCTGGATGTCTGCAGGTTTTCAAGAACAAAACAAAGTGGTGGGTGGTTTTCTAGTTATCATGACATTGTGTCATTAGGAGAAGATACCCTTCTCCATCAGAAAGGATAAAGAGGAATAGTAAATGATTATGATATCCAGCTTGCAAGGGACTAGCTTCTGTCTTGCCTATCATGGATCACTGACAGGATCTAACACATTCTAAATGAATGATGGACACTTAGAACAAAAGAAAAGGCTCAAAGTAGTATGTACTCACCTACTAGAAGCCCTCAAACCAACTTAGCATACCACAATTGGGAAAAGTTCCAGCTCACAGATTCTCCTTGGGGAAGAAAAGAAAAGACTGAAATATATGGGCAATGTATTCATGGGGAACTGGTTTCTGTCTTGCCTGTCTTAGAGTGCTAACCAAACATTGCATGATCTAGATGCCTCAGTACTACAAAAACAACAGCAAAATCACCTGGATGGGGTTCTGATGTTCCAGAAGACACCTGGCACAGCAGACAGATGCCATAGGGAGTAAGAGATTATAAACATCAGAAAAAATAAATCAGTTAATCCATCTAATTATTAACTTAAATACATAAGTCCAGAGAAGATACAGTCACAGAAAAGGCTTTAGAGGTCTCAAGGATCTCTACTTGGGTTAGTTAGAAAGGTCTTTCCCTATATGAATTCTGTCTATAAAGACTGGAAGAGGTGAAAGATTTTTAAAATGCAAAGATACCAACAAAAATGTCAATGTACACTTATAAACAGAGAACAGACTCCCAAAAATGAAAACTAAGACTCTGGAAATCTAGCCTAAGAAAACAGAGATATATAAATTACTTGTAAAAAATGTCAAAATATCCATCATAAAGATGCTCAACAAACTCAAGAAAATGATACATGACAAATAATTGCCACAAAGAAATAAAGTATAAAACAAACAAATGTTGAAACTGAAGAACACAATAATTAAACTAAAAAATTAATAGAGGTTTCAACTACATACTTTGTCAAGAAGAAGAAAAAAAGTCAGTGAATTCAAAGACAGAATATTTAAATTACAGAAGTCAGAAGAGCAAAAAGAATGAATGAAAGAAAGAAGAAAACTTTGAGGGACAACATCGAGCACACCAATATATTCATTATAAAAGTTTCAGTTAATGGTGGTGGGTATCTGTGTGGGGATGGGGAGACACCTCTTATCACCAAGGGTGCCTGAACGAAGCATTTTTGTATGCCTAACCCCTAACTGTACCCCACAATAACATAAAAAAAAAAGTTTCAGAAAGAGACGAAGTAGAAAGAAAAGTTCAAATGCATACTTAAAGTGATGATGGCCTAAAACTCCCCAAATAAGGGAAAGAAACTGAACAACTAGATTCAAGAATTCCAAAATTTTCTAGTAGGATAAACACAAAAAAGTTCATACAGAAACACATTATAAAATAGTCCCTTCATACTTGTGGTTTTGCTTTCTGTTATTTTAGTTATTTATGACCAATGATGGTCCAAAAATATTAAATAAAAATTCGAGAAATAAATAACTTACATATTTTAAACTGTGTGCCATTCTGAGTTGCATGATAAAGTAATACAATCTTACACTATCTTGCTGCTTTTCACTTGAGGCATTAATCATCCTTTTTTCTGGTGTATCCACACTGTCTATGCTACCTACCCATAAATCACTTAGTAGCTGACTTGGTCACCAGATTGACTGCTGTGATGTCACAGCATTTGTGTTCAAGTTACTCTAATTTTACTTACTAGTTATCTCAAAGCACACGAGTGGAGATGCTGGCAATTCAGATATGCCAAAGAGAAGCCAGTGAGAGCTTCCTTTAAATAAAAGGTAAAAATTCTCAACTTAAGGAAAGAAAAAACACTGTATACTGAGTCTGATGAAATCTATGATAAGAACTAATCTATCTGTGAAACTAAAAAAAATTAATTATGCTAGTTTTGCAATCCGACCTCAAATTATAATAGGTACAACTATAGTGCATGGTCAGGGCTTAGTTAAGATGGAAAAGGCATTAAATTAGTAGATAAAAGACATAAAAAGCAATGTGTTTCAACTGATGACAATTGAGTTTGGTGTTATTCATGGCTTCATGTATCCACTGGGTGTATGGGAATGTATTCTCCACAGATAAGGGTAGACTACTGTAAGCAAATTTCAGAAGTCAAAGAGACAATTTTGAAGGCAACAAGAAAAGAGTGACTTGTTACTTACAATAGTACTTCTTTAACAATATGAGTGAATTTCTCAGTAGAAAACTTACATGCTAGAGGGAATGAAATAATATATTCAAAGTGCTAAGAGAAAAAAAATTGCCAACCAAGAATAGTATATATAGCAAAGCTATTCTTTAGAGAGTAAGGAGAAAGAAAGGATCACATAAATATTAATGAAATAAATTAAATAAGAAAAAGTAAATCAAAAGACATCCAGCATTTGAACTGAAAGTATTAATACTGTTAAACTGTCTATACTATCCAAAGCAATTTACAGATTTAGTATAATACCTATCATAATTGTAATGTCACTTTTTTCAGACATAGAAACAACAATCAAAATACATATGAGGAAAAAAAAATCCAGATAGCCAAAACAACCTTGAAAAAGAAGAGCAAAGGTAGAGGCCTCATATTACTGATTCCAAACTGCATTGCAAAGATACAGAAAACAAAATAGTATGATGATAGCATAAAGACAACACAAGGACCAATGGAAGTGAAGAGAAATTCCAGAAATAAAACGTGTGCCTTTATAGCCAGCTGATTCTCAACAAGGGTGCTAAACAGTGTGATGGAAATTGGATAGTCTTTTCAATTAGTGGTGGTGGGAAAAAGGAATATCCACATGTGAAAGAATAAAATTAAACCCTTATCTTACACCATACACAAAATAAATTTAAAATGAATTAAAAATGCAAATGTAAGACCTAAAACTATAAAACTCCTGGAAGACAACATAGAGGAAAAATTTGATGCTGTTCTTAGCAATGACACCAAAAACAAAGCCAACAATAATAAATGTATCAAAAAGACAAGTGGACTGTTTAAAAATAAAAAGCTTCTGTTTAGCAGAGGAAACAACAGAGTGAAAAGGCAACCCACAAAAGGGAAAAATAGTTTTGAAAATTATATATCTGAGAAGAAGTTAATATCCAAAATATAGGGTACTCAACTCATACAATTCAACAAAACAACAACAAAATCCAACAATAAATAAACAGTCTGATTTGTAAAAATGAGCAAAAGGTATGAATAGACATTTCTTTTTAAAGAAGACACACAGATTACCAACAGGTTTAGAAAAGATCCTCAACATCACTAATTATCAGGAAAATACAAATCAAAATCTCAGTGATGTATTACTTCGCACCTGTTAGAATGGCCATAAAAATAAATGAATTAATTAATAAGAAGTGTTGGCAAAGATATGATATTAAAACCCTTGCCCACTATTGGTGGAAATACAATATGGTGCATCCACTATGAAAAATAGTACAGAGTTTTATTTTAAAAAAAATAAAAATTGTATTACCCTTGAGCCAACAATACAACTTCTGAGTATTTATTCAAAAGAGTTAAAATAAGGATCTTGATATTTATTTTGATATTTACATTCTTATGTTCATTGTAGCATTATTCACAGTGAACAAGATGTGAACACAACCTATATGTCCATCAATGAATGAATGGATAATGAAAATGTACTATACACATACATATGGATAAAATGGAATGCTAATCGGTTTTTAAAAAGAAGGAAATCCTATCGTTTTTGACAACATAGATGAACGTTGAAGTCATTGTGTATTTCGAGGGACTGATGGGAGGTAGAAATGAAGACTCGCTGTTCAATGGGCATAACATTTCAGTTATACAAGATAAGATATCCCAGATATCTGCAGTGAAACAGTTTACTTATAGTTAAAAATATTGTAATATACATCTAGAAATTTGTAAGAAGTTAGGCCTCTGATTATATTCTTTACCACAATAAAAAAAAGACATTATGACAAAAGAGAGTGACTCAATTATCTCAACTTTTTAAAGTGTGATTTTTAGAAGTAGATTATCGACTCAGGTGCTACCCTAAACCAATGTAGATATACATGTGTTACAAAAGTAATTTCACATTGTTCTTAGACAGTGTTTTAAACTATTTTTAAAATCTTCTTCTTACTATAGTTTCTCTAGATTAGTCAGTGGAGCTACAAATCTACAGAACACTTCCAAGTATGTTAGTCATGGCAATCTTTTTTCAAAATATAAAGTTCTAAAACTGGAAAACAAGGAATAATTCTTACTATAAAAATTTTCTTGCAGGATTTCTAGCTATCTAGCCCTCTCCTATTTCTCCAAATAGTGAACTGTGATTTGGAAGAAATGCATCTCTGGAAATCATACAAAATCTGAGTCTGAGGAAATCCATGTAGCAGGAAAATACTCTTAGTTGTCTAACAACAATGGAAGCCACACAATTAAATGTAAATAGATACCAAAAATCACTATGATTATAAATGATTCAGTACCAGAAAAAAAAAAATCGCCAAAAAATTCAAAACCAAAATATTTACCTTGGAAAAAAAAGAAGAGATGATTCAAGAAACAGAAAAACCTTAAAATAGTCCTCCAATTAATATATCCAGAGGAATTTGAGATGATAGTATACCCATACAATGAAAACTAATGTGATGAGGAAAAAAATGAAATCAAGTACAAGAGTTCAATATCAGAGACTAAAGATATAATTAAATATTTACATATTTAGACATTTAGACAAGAAACATTTAGATATTTAGACAAGAAATATCAATAAAGGATCAAAATATAAACAAAAAAATCTCAGAATATATAATGATTGCACTACAAATATAGAAAAACAAATATGAGGAGACATAAGAGACAGGGAGACTCAATTCATAATATCTGAAATGATACCAGTAGAATTTCTTGGAAGAAACAATAGTGAAAAATGATCAGACAAGTAAAAGAAGATAATTTACTTGTGACGTAAGAAAGAGGTCATCAGACTGACAGGACCACTGAGTAACTTGTGCATGAAAATAATAAAAATAATGAAAATGTCTCAAACCTCATTGCATCCTTGTGAATTTCAAAGCACAGATACTAAATGCTTCCAGAAAGAAGGGAAAAGTGACACATAAAGGAATGAAAAGAAGATTGTTAACAGTTTCCAGTTAGTGAAACTAGGTACTAGAAAACAATGGGAGAAATGTCTTTAATATATTTAGGGAAAATAATTTTCACCTAGTGTTTGATATAGGGCTAAAATATCTATAAAATGTGGTAAGAATTAACAAACACAAAATATTCAGGAAGTTTGTATTCTTTATAAAGTTCCCTTAGAATATGCTTTAATAACTATATTGAAACAAGATATAGTAAATAAAACACAAGATATAGTAAATAAAATCTGGATTCAACCCTGTGAAACAGCAACAGGAAATCCCAGGATTAAACCTGAGAAATAAAAGTAAAAAATTCTAGTCTATACTCGTGCATGGGTACACAAACCTCCACTAACTTGGAAGAAGGAAAGGTGGTATGGAAAAAGTGGGGTCACTTCACAGTAAGCAACATGATTAAAATCTTGGAAGAAATTAAAATATTTAAAAAACAATGCAAGAAAAAAGTTATTAGAAACTCTGGGCCGGGCTCTGTGGCTCAACCTGTAATCCTGCGCTTTGGGAGGCTGAGGCGAGTGAATTTCCTGAGCCCGCGGGTTCGAGACCTGCCTGGGCAACTTGGAGAGACCTCATCTCTACAATAAATCAAAAAATTAGCCGAGTGTGGTAGCGCGTGCCTGTAGTTCCAGCTACTTGGAAGGCTGAGGTGGAAGGACCGCCTGAGCCCAGTAGGTCAAGGCTTCAGTGGCCGGGAGCGGCCACTGCACTCCAGTTTGGGTGACAGAGTGAGACTCCAACTCAAAAAAAAAAAAAAAAAAAAAGAAACTCTGAAAAAAAACACAATTACTATACGAAAAACATTACTATGCCTTACTGACTATACATTACTATGACCTAAATATGAAACTATTTAAAATATTGATAGATTATAGGTTAATGATAGAATGTAAGAAAACAAGAATTAATTAGAATGTGTTTCTCAATTTTCTTTTAAGTGGACCAAAGTGTCTTGACATTGGTTTTCCACAGAAGGAAATTCACTTTGGCACAACACTAAAGAATATCTATTTAGTTATGCTAATGCAAATGCTTTTGATTGATTTTTAGCTTTGTAAATTTGTGCATATTTTGAATTCAAAGTATGCACAAAGTCATAAAGAATTGTCTGTGGTTATAGAAGATAAATATTAAGAATTTTGATCATGCAAAAATAAAATAGAGTTAAGTTTCATAACTCTATTTATTCAAAATAGATTATAAGTTTCAAAAAGCAGACAAAAACATGGTATTAAGAGATAATATCATTAATTGATGAAATAGAATCAGACATGAAATTATTATATTAGATTATAATGATAAAAATAGAAAAGGGAAAACCAATATAAATATCAAACATTGTTATTAATTGAGGGGAAGGACAGCAATCAGACATGCAAATTGAATATTTATCTTCATATTTGGATGTCAGTAGATAGTATCTAAAGTTGATTAAGTTAACAAAATGTATTATCTAGTGTTACTGCAAAGTCACTTGGAGAATTAAAAATAAAAAATTAACAGAGGCTGTCTCCACATCTAAGCCAGGGAATAAAAATGCTTTTTATCATAAACTCTTCTTTCTTGATTAATTTGTTATATAATATAAACAACTGAATAAACAAAGACAAATAAACAGAAAACCCTTAACAACATAGCATGTCCTAAAATCTGCAGATTAGAATATCATACCTACAATGCTGAGGGTAAGTAAGATGAACAGATTCCATTGTTAAACAATCTTGGTCAAAAGATCTAAACTCTCATTTATAAGATGAATACATTTTGGGATACAGTGACTCTAATTAATAATACTGCATTGTAAATTGAACTTTTCTTAGACAGGAGATCTTAAATGTTCTTACCACACACAAAACACGATAAGTAGGTGAGGTGACACATGGGTTAAGTCAGTTGATTGTGGTAATCATTTCACAATATATACATAGATCAATCATCATATTGTATGACTTAAATTTAACACAATTTTATTAGTCAATCATACTTCAATATTGGGGAAAAAAGAGCTTGATAAATATTTCTATTTGGAGATTCAGTATGTACAGTACTATATTAAATAAACTTCATAGAAGTTTGTACAGGAGCAATCTAGTAATTACCCAGTTTCTTTGAATAAGGATCCTTTTTTTTTTCTTTTAATAAAATACTCATTTTCAATTAAAGGCAATATATTCTTCCCTTTCAGAAACACTTCCTTAAATAAAACCTGCTCAAATAAAGAGAAGGAATTGTTATGAGACTGGAATTTTTCTACTTATGATGCTTAGTTTTAAAATATAAAAAATTTATTTGGTTGTTTTTGCATCTTAATTCACTAAACCAGCTTTTAAGGATATTGTTTGATTTTCTGTCTTACCCCAAAATACTCTTTAAATGTAAATAAAAGTATAGACCTGTCAATTTTGACTGCATTACAAGTATATCCCTAAACTGCTAAATCCTGCAGGAGGCTCCTGAACCCCACCCCTTTTTCTCATACTCCAAACACAATATTTCTGAAATAAAAACCTTGTTAATGTTTACCTTTCTTCACTTCATCTATATTAGTTATATTGGTATATATATTATTTAACATATATATTTATATTACTAGATTATACCCCCCACTAAAACTAAAAGACCTAGGAATAGCTTTTACTACCCTCCTCCCTGCCCCAGTCTCTAACTTAGTCACCACACTAACACCAATATAATCTTAGAAACATACACTTAGGGAAGAAAATGCTGGGAGAGTCTGTCTAAGTGGGGCTCGAGAGCTAGTGACCAGGCCCCTGGTGAAATAGCTGGTGCTGTAGCTTCTCTGCTTGGTCCCTGGCTCTTCTGAAGTTGCAGAAGCCAAGTGCCATGTTTTGTTTTTTAAATGGCCAGTTTTCCTGTGAAAAGCAGTGGGGAGAGACTGTCACCCCATGTTCTCCCTCACCATTGGCAGGAGAGATTGCCAGCTCCAGGTTTTGTCTCACCACTTCAGCGCCTAGGAGGGCACTGACAGCAGGGGCTGTGGAGGGAGTCCAGAGGCAAAGTCCCACAAGAGAGGACAAGAGAGGCACCCCACCACCATCTTGAAGGCAAGGCAGGAAAATGCTCAGACTTGCTCACTGCAGAGCAACAGACCCAATCTCTGTGACTGGCAGATTAACTACTCAGGGGTTAATCAAAACACAGAGGGAATATTTTGAAAACACAGACTACAGAGAGTCTGACAAATGCTGAGTCCCAGAGGCCTGACCCCCTACCCCAATCCAGTCATGGGACAAAGGGTGAGACCAGAAAAGGACAAAGAAGAACTCCAAAGAGATCAGTGGTGAGTCTCAGGCTGACCCAAACCCCCTCCTCCCCAGCAATCCACTGAACATCAGACCCACACAGCTAGGCCACGACTGAGAGGGACAAACCCAAGCAGAGCCTGGACGTCAGTTGCAATAGGAGAAGTCTATTCCAGGATAGGCCTGGCTGGGGCACCTCCCCCCACACACACACACAAGTGGGAAAGACACAATCTTGCACCTCCCCAACCAGAGGAGATCTCCCTGACCATACAAAAGTGGGAGGAGAGGACTGCAACTCCACCCACCTCCACTGCCCCTTCTCCATCCCTGCTCCAGACACTGCGGAGAGAGTGAAAGAGGTGGAAGCTCTGCAGGAGAGACAAGACTAGAGGAGCAATTACAGAGCCTGCCACAAGAGGGCAGTTTTTATTTTAATTTTTAATTTTTTTTAATTTTAAAAATTTTTTTTGCCTGTTTGTTTGTTAGTTCATCTATTTTGAAAATATTTTTCTTTTGGCATGAATGTGTATGTGAGAGTTTGATCTGTATCCCCTACTTTTTTCCTTTTATTTTTCTGTTTCTTTCTTCTTTTGTTTGTTGTTTTCTGTTTATGTGTGTATGTGAATGATTGAGTGTTCATCTTTCAGTTTTGTTGTTGTTGGTTGGTTTTTGCTCTTATGTTATTCTGGGTTTTTTCATTTTTACTTTTTTTAGTTTAAGGTGTGTGTCAATACATGTGGGAAGGTTCAATCTGAATTTTTCCCCTGTCTTTCTGTTTTTCTTCTCCATTCACTTTGTGCTAGGCATGTGTGTTTGTACTTAGTTTTCTTGTTTGTTGTTGTTGTTGTTTGTTTTATTTCACTTTGTTGTTATCTGGTTTGTTTTGGGGTGTGTCTGTATGTCTCTGTGTGTGTGTTCAAATGTTTTTTGCATCAGTTTCTGCTTTCATTGTTCTGTGTTTTTGTTTTTGTTTTTTCTTTTTCTATCTTTTCTTTATTAATTCTTATCCATCTTATTTCATTCTATATTTCTCTGTGCTCCTCATTGCTGTCACTGTATCTCGGACTCAGGGGGCACACACACATACCCATTGCATCATCATATAGAATGGTGGTGGGGAGTGGGTCTCAGGGAACACATATCACAATCAGTGAACACTGTAATTTGCAAGTATTTTCTGAATCCTAGCGCACCATCCCCTACCTTATTCGACTTTCAAAACTCCAAGAGACAGCAAAGCTTCCCACCCACAGTCCTATTTCAAAATAGTACAAATCCAGAGCCAAGATCAGGGAAGAATAGAGGACTAAGCAAACATCAGAAGAGAAAGCCTCTCCCACTGACACTGAATGACAGAACTAAAGAGAAATTCAAGAGATCTGTCACAAATGAGGAAAAACCAAAGGAAGACCACAGGTAATTTCAAGTTTAACAAAGAGAAAACTCCTGAAAAATCAGACCTTGGAGCCCAAACAATGGAAGTCACCAACAACTGGCCCCAGAATACCACAGGAATTAGGGAATGGATGGAAAGAGTGAATAAGACTCAAGAAAGACAAGATGCAACACTGAAACAACTTGTAAAAGAGATTTTGGCAATTAAAATTTTCATCCAGGAAGTAAATAATAAGATGACAAGCATGGAAAGTAGAATTAATCTAGCTGAAGAAAGAATCTCAGAACTCAAAGACCAGAACATGAAATTAACCTGATCTGTAAAAAATATAGAGAGAAGACTCAGAAAGAAAGAACAATGTCTACAAGAGATGTGTAATTATATCAAGAAGCTGAACCTACACCTGATTGGTATCCCAGAAGAAGAAAGGGAAATGGAGAAAACATAGAGCAAGTATTTCAGGAGGTAATCCAAGTAAACTTTCCCCAATTCACCAGAGATGTGACCAGCCAAGCACAAGATAAACAAAGAACCCCCACAAGACATCAAATGAAAACACCATCCCCTAGACACATAGTAATTTGCTGACATAAAGTAGGCACAAAAGAAAAAATCCTAAAGGCAGCAAGAGAGAAAGGTCAGATTACCTACCAGGGAAAACCAATCAGAATAGCAGCAGACCTATTGGCAGAGACACTACAGCAAGAAGGGACTGGAGTCCAATATTCAAAGTCCTCAAAGATAAACAATTTTCAACCAAGTATCTCCTACCCAGCTAAGCTCAGTTTCATGAGTGATGGAGAATTAAAATCCTCCCCAGACATCCAATCCCTAAGAGATTATGCAGCTCCCTGATCAGCTCTACAGGAGACACTTTAAAAGGTATTAAGCACAGAAGAAAGAAAAAGAATGACCACACACTTCTCAAGAGAACAGCAGAGCACAGAATCAATAGAGAATACAGCACAACAACAAACTTGAAAACACACACCTACATCAACCCCAAAGAAAAGGAAAACAAGCAAACAAAGAAAAAACTTTGTAGAACCTCACAACAGTGATAAACAATCACATTACAATAATCAGCCTGAATGTGAATGGACTAAAAGCACCACTGAAAAGACATAGAATGACAAACTGGATATGACCCCATTATTTGCTGCATCCAGGAGACTCATCTCACTATAAGTGATCACACAGACTCAGTGTTAAAGGATGGAAAACGCGTTTCCAGGCAAATGGATCACAAAAGAAGGCAGGAGTCATAATCTTATATCAGACAAAATAATCTTTAAGCTATCAAAAATTTTAAAAGATATAAAAGGATACTTCTAATGATAAAAGGTTCAATCCAACAACAAGATATATCCATCCTAAACATAAATGCACCCAGTACAGGAGCACCAGCATTTATAAAGCAACTAAACTACTAAGTATACTAAAAAAAGATATTGACTCTAACACTATTATAGCAGGGGACTTAAATCCCCCACTAACACCCCTAGATAGATCATCGAGGCAAAAAATCAACAAGGAGATCCACAACCTAAACTTGACAGTCAACCTAATGGACTTAATAGATACCTACAAATTATTCCACCCAACAACCACAGAATATACATTATATTCATCACCATATGGAATTAACTCCAAGATCTATCACATCCTTTGTCATAAATCAAGCATAAATAAATTCCATAAGGTTGAAATCTTGCCATGCACCTTTTCAGACCACAGTGGAATAAAAAATAAATATCAACACCAACAAAATGTCCCCAAAGCCCACAAAGACATGGACACTAAACAGCATGATGCTGAACAACTACTGAGTCAAAACTGAAATCAGGTGATCCTCTGCCTCAGCCCTTCAAATTGCTGAGATTGCAGTCATGAGCGTGAGGTCCAATGTACACTACTTCTAAGTTAGAACATACGATATAGAAGTTTGAGACTGGCCTGGACAAGGTGGCGAGAGCCCACCACTACAGAAAACACAGAAATTGGCTGAGCATGGTGGCATGTGCCTGTAGGTCAAGCTACTTGGGAGTCTGAGGTGGAGGGATCACCTGGGCCCAGGAGGTCAAGGCTGTAGTGAGTCATGATGGTGCCACTGCACTCCAGCTTGGGTGACAGAGTGAGACTCTTGACTCAAAAAAGAAAAAAGAAACAGAAACAAAGAACTGAGTATCACATGTTGTCACTCATAAACAGACCTTTGACAATTATCATAATACTATAAGAGAAGGATTGGCAGTAGTGGAAAACTGTTGGGAGTGGGAAGAGGCAGATTGGCAGTAGTGGGAACCTACCAGGGGGACAAACCTCATCAACAAGTATACCTGCATAATGAACATTTGTGTAACAAACCCTGAATTGTACCCCACATCTTTAAAATTAAAAATCAAAAGAAAAAGAAAATAGATGAAGGGATTTTTAAAAACCAGAAATCATAGCAGAAATTAAAAGATTACTGGAAATAAATGAAAATGAAGAAACATCTTACCAAAACCTCTGGGATGCCGTGAAAACAGTTCTAAGAGGGGAATTTATATCTCTATGAGCACACATCAAGGAAATGGAAAGATCACAAGTTGAGAGTCTAACAAATCACCTAAGGGAGCCGGAAAGAGAAGACCACCAAAACCCCAACTTTAGCAGAAGAATCCAAGTCACCAAAATAAGAGTCTAAATATGGGACATAGAAGACAAAAATATCATAGAAAATATCAACAAAACAAAAAGTTGAATTTTTGAAAGGATTAACAATCGAGTGATGGACTTCTAGCCAGAATGACCAAGAAGAAGAGAGAAAAAGCCCAAATAAGCACAATCAGAAATAAAAAGATCAAATGACAACTGACCCCGAAGAAATATAAAAGATTACCACAGATTACTCTGTACACCCATATGGAAATAAACTTGATAGCCTAAATGGAGGACTTTCTGACATCACACAACCTCCCCAGATGGAAACAAGAAGATATTGAGACACTAAATAGACTAATAACAACCCAGGAAATTGACTCTGTCATACAAAAACTACCCACAAAAAAAAGCCCTGGATCGGATGGCTTTCCAGCAGAATTCTACAAAACATATAAGGAGAAACTGGTAACAATCCTATTTAAAGTGTTCCAGGCAATTGAGAAAGATGGAATTCTCCCCAAATCATTTTACGAAGCTAACATCACACTGATACCCAAACCGGGTAAAATCCAACAAAAAAAGAGAACTACAGGCCAATATCCCTTATGAACTTAGATGCAAAAATCTTCAACAAGGTTCTAGCAAATCAGATCCAAAAACACATCTCAAAAAATCATCCACCATGACCAAGTAGGATTCATCCCCAAGATGCAGGGCTGGATCAACATTCGCAAGACCATAAATGTCATTAAATACATCAATAGATGTAAAAACAAGAACCACATTATTATATCATTAGATGCAGAAAAGCTTTTCATAAAATACTTTCTTGGTAAAAACCCTCAAACACCTAGGTATAGAAGGAACATACCTCAAAATAGTAAGTGCCATCTATGATAAACCCACAGCTAACATATTGCTAAATAGACAGAAACTGGAAACATTTCACCTGAAAACCGGAACAAGACAAGGTGGCCCACTCTTACCCCTCTTGCTCAACACTGTGTTGAAAGTCCTTGCTAGTGTAATCTGACAAGAGAAGAAAATCAGGGTATCCAAATAGGAAAAGAGAAAGTCAAGTTATCTCTCTTTGCTGATGATATGATCCTGTACCTTGAAAATCCAAGAGAATCTGTCAAAAACCTGCTTGGACTGATAAAGGAATTTGGCAAAGTCTCAGGATACAAAATAAATGTGCAAAAGACTGTTGCATTCCTATACACCAACAGTAAGCAGGCAGAGACCCAAATTAAAAGCACAATCCCATTTACATTAGCCACACAAAAAATTAAACACCTTGTCACCTTCTTAACCAGGGAAGTGAAAGACCTTTACAATGGGAACTACAAAACACTACTCAAAGAAATCCAAGAAGACACAAACAAATGGAAAAATATTCCATACTCATGGATGGGAAGAATCAACATTATTAAAATGTCCATCCTACCAAAGGCAAGTTACAGATTCAGTGCAATATCCATTAAATTACCAACATCATTCTTCTCAGATCTGGAAAAGGCGAAACAGAAATTCATATGGAAACACAAACGACCATGAATAGCCAAAACAATCCTTAACAAAAGAAATGAAGCAGGAGGTATCACACTTCCAGACTTCATACTTTACTATAAGGCTACAGTAATCAAAAAAGCCTGGGATTAGTACGAGAACAGGCTTATAGACCAATGGAACAGATAGAAAATCTGGAAGCAAAGTCTCAATTTCCTAAACAATGCATCTTTGACAAGGTTTCCAACAACAACCACTGGGGAGAGGAGAACCTATTCAGTAAATGGTACTGGGAAAACTGGCTGATCACATGCAGAAGATTGAAAACGGATCCCTATCTATCACCATACACAAAAATTAACTCTAAATAGATCAAATACCTAAACGTAAAACTTCAACCCATAAGAATCTTAGAAAATGCTTGAGATGCCCTTATGGAAATTAGAACTGGCAACCAATTCCTGATCAGAACCCTAAATGCCAATACCATCAGAAATAAGGTAGACAAGTGGGACCTCATCAAACTGACGAGCTTCCGCAAAGCAAAAGAAACTGTCAAGAGAGCAGGGAGACAGCCCACAGAATGGGAAAATATGTTTGCCAACTGTATATCTGACAAAGACCTAACATCTAGGATCTACAAATGTATGAAAGGAAAAAAGCAAACAGCCCCATTAAAAAAGTGGGCAAAAGACATGAATAGACACTTCTCAAAAGAAGATATACGGACAGCCAACAGACACGTGAAAAGTGCTCAGCCTCACTAATTATCAGAGAAATGCAAACAAAAACCACATTAAGATACCACCTAACCCCAGTAAGAATGGCCATTATATATAAAACAAATAACAACAGATGCTGGCGAGGATATGGAGAAAAAAGAATGCTTCTACACTGCTGGTTGGAATGCAAACTAGTACAACCTCTTTGGAAGACAGTGTGGCAGTCTCTGAAAAAACTAGAAATTGACCTTCCATATGACTCAGCAACTACCCTATTGGGAATATACCCAGAGGAACTCTAAAAGATACCTGTGAGGCAGGAGATAGCCAGAGAAAGGCTAGGCAGACAGACAGGTGGGTCCTCTGGTAATAATGTAGTGAATTCCCAGCAAGCCTCTTAGGCCTAGCATTGGCAGACAAGCTTCCTGCAAGCCTCTCAAGCTAGAGTTTAGGTACTCACTGCTGGGATCAAAAAGCAACCAATCAGCTTACCATTAGGTCCCTACCTTAATAGTGACCAATCAGAATAGCTACAGCTCACAGCTAGTGCTAGCCAATCGGCTTGGATTTAGGACTATACAAACACCAGGTTTTCAACCCCAGATGGGCAACCCCTTCGGGTCCCCTCCCACCGTGGGAGCTTCTCTGTCCTCTCAAAAAATCCTGCTTACTCACTTCCCGGCCATCCACGTCCCTCATTCTTCCTGGGCATGAGATAAGAACCTCAACCCTGAAGAGCTGTGACCTGAAGAGCTGCCACCTGAAGAGCTGCAGATGATCGTCAGAGTCGAAAACAATGCTCCACAGAGGCTGGCTTGCCAGCCATTGGAGCCAGCTAAAACAGGATCTGTCGGAAGAAGGCAAGACTCCAACTCTGAAGCTGAGGCACCCAGGGGGCTAGGCTTACCAGCCCCTGATGACTCTCTGGAGCTTGGTTGGCCCATTGAACTGACACTCTCAAAGCCCAGGCTGACCTGAAAAATTTGCATCACCTGCACACGTATGTTTGTTTTAGCTCTATTCACAATAGCAAAAACATGGAACCAACCATGCTGCCCATCGAAGCTAGACTGGATAAAACAATGTGGTACATATACACAATGGAATATTATGCAGTCATAAAGAAGGAAAAGCATATAGACTTCGCAGCAACTTGGATGGATTTAGAGTTGGTCATACTCAGTGATCTGTCACAGAAACAAAGAACAAAGAACCATATGTTCTCTCTCATAAGCAGACCATAAACAATTATCATAATACTATAAGAAAGGGATTGGCAGTAGTGGGAAACTGCCAGGGGACGCAGGGGGTGGGATTGGCAGTTGAGGGAAACTGTTAGGGGAGGGAGGGGCACACCTCATCAATAAGGGTACCTGCAAATCAACGTTGGTATACCTAACCCTGAATTGCGTCCCATTTTCTTTAAAATAAAAAGAAAAAAATAAATTCTTATGGTTTCTTTAAATACAATGGCTCTGCTGCTTTCCTTACATATTTCAGACAAAAATCAATAAATAAAACACTTTAATATGGGTGCGAACCCAGGGCATAATACTCAACTCCCTTGGATGCACCACACATTCATGGAGAGCAGAATTATCACAGGAACCACTATCCCTTACTCTTCTATGTGCCCTGATTATCTTTTTATCTCTCTACTTTAATCAAAGGCATGTTTTATATAAGCCCTTGTTCTGGTAACACAAAAAAGAGAAGGTCTCTCCTTCCTGTTCTACCAAAACTTCCTGGGCAAAAAGAAATAAATAAATAAATACAGACAGATAGATAGATAGATGGATGATGGAAGATAGAGATTGATGATGATAGATTAGATGATAGATAAATAGATAGATAGATAGACAGACAGACAGACAAGAAAAGGGCCCAGCAATCTTCCTGGAACAGTGCAGAAAAAAAAGAACAGAGAAGTCTCAACACAAATTAACATCTCAATAAATTAGCCCACAGTCTCCATAAGGGCACAATGACATTTTTCTTAGTTATCCCTTCATCTCCAGAGCCCAGAGCACTGCCTGGATTGGCAGACCATTGATACATTTAGGGTAAATGCACTAAAATTTGTATCTCCATGCTCAGATGTAAGTTCCCCGAAGACGGAAGCTGTATATGCTAACACATCATGAGTGCTTACTTAAAGTATGTTAAATTAATTGAGGAAATGAAAGGATGAATGAATAAATATTTTCTTTAACACACATGTCATTTTAGGGAACAATATTACCAAGAATACTCTTAGACAAATATACATGTCCACACTTTATGTATAAAAGTACAATGACATAAGACTTAATGTTGACCAAATAATAAATTCTATAAAAACTGAATCCTGTGGACTACCACAATGATTTTGTCTATATAGCACCAAAAATAAAATCTTTTTTTATTTTTAAAAAGTATAGGACAAAAAAAGTCTAAACATATTGTAGAAGGTCTAAGTTGTAAAAGGTTTGTAAAGTATAAATTCATTTTGAAATATATATGATCAAGTTGACAGCAATTAGAAGAAAATTATGTCTTATTAAAGACTGAGCTTTAATATTAAACATACACTAACATAAAGTTAAAATTTTGACGCACAACTGAATAAAAAGGTGTGGGTTTTTGCTCTTATTAAAATTTTCAAGTGGTTTTTAACAGATTTAATTCTCAAATCTGTTATATTTTACCCATCTCCTGAACTACAGCTTTTTTTCTGTGTTATGGTCTTCATTTAACTTCCCTAATTTCAGATTTAAAATGCTACCTTCTTCATTTAGAATGATAATTTCATTTCCTGAGTTAGAGTCTTGCTCTTAAAACTTCTCAGATTCATATCTCATATGCTCAACTTTTGCTGTATTTTGCAGCAAATGATTTATAGATCATACATCAATATCCTCAGTTCTTACTGAAGATGTATTTTTTACTTGACTGAGTGACAACTCTCTTTGTTAAACTTTTTGTTAGCTTCTGTAACTTTTATTTTTTTCATTTCTAACTCTGTTGTGTGGACTAACAATGAAATGTTCTATCTTAAAGGCACAGAAAAGCAACATTTAATATTATATTCTTGACTTTTCTTGATGTCTAAATTGTCTAAATGTAAATTATCCCATGTAACCAGAAAATTTTCCATTCCAGTGCTAAGAGGCATGTATTCCTCTGCTCAAGATAATTTTTGGGAGCCAGCCTTGGAGGCCCACCAGATTGACAGGGTTAGGATTTGTGACTAATATCTGGTAAAAAGAAGTTTTTGATTTTGTTTAAACAAAGAATTGTTTTGAATATTTTTATTTATTATTTGTAGTTGTAGTTACGGTGTTTAAACATAAGGTTTTATAAGTTTATAATCGTAGGCATAAGATTTAAGTGTCAGTGAAAGTTTACATTAAGGTATATGTAGGTGATTTATAAGTTTGTTTTTTAGGGTTTGAGATACATATTAAAGTTTTAGTATATAAGAAATTGAAGGGTTTAGATGTAGAATTTAAGTGAGTGAAACAGATTTTATCTAACAACTGAAACTACCTTTAGGCCTGAAAAACATCACTGAGAAGCTTCTTCTAAGCTGTTTTTTCCTTAAAAATAAGATGTTCCAAATAGGAAGACAATGAAGGAATTCAAACAAGAGGAAACTACCAAAGGGGCTTAAAAGACCAAAAAGTTTTCAAAAAGAAACTCCTTGTCCATAAAAAAAAAAAAAAAAATCTGCCAGGTGCTTTGGGAAGGGTCCCCAGGTACACATTCTTCCACACAAAGACTGCTCCAAAGCCCTGGGTCAACAACTGTTGTTCTGGCCCCCAGAGACTTTGTTATGGCGATAACCTGTTTCTCTGGATAATTTAAATTAAGGAAGTTAAGTTTATAAAGAGTTAAATTTGTTAAAAAGGTTATAATATGTATTAGTTAATTTGGGATATAAGTTTTGTTTTAAATAGAGTTATTTAATGAGAAGCTTTATAATTCTATAATCTTAAGATTTTATATTAACGGGTTGCGGGGACTGTTTTTTATATGGCAACATCATTGTGTTGGGATAATGTTGTTTTGGGTGGAAATAGTCTCCGCCCTTAGAGAAAACATTGGCCGAGCACGCCCCTAGAACATTGGCCAAGCACGAAAGAGAATACTTAAACTTAAACATCTTTTTTACATCACAAAAAGAAACCATGTAATTTGTTGTAATGATGATTTTAACTTGCTCCGTGGCAGCAACTTGCAGGGATTATTTCCCTTATAGAGGAAAAATATAAGCTCACAACTACCCGCAATAAAATGGCATCTACACCCTTTTAACAGGTGTCCAAGTCTCTCTCTCTCTCCCCTTTTTTCTTCCCCTCAAACGCCTATGCCGTCTCCACCTTTGGGGTACCCTTAGGACTTTGCGGGAACAAGACTCCAGCAGGTAATAATTTTATTGTTTATTCTTCTATAATATGGCATACACTCATAACCTTGAGCACACACTCTTCTTGCATTTAACCAAATGCAAGTACCTTTTCATCAGGTTCAGCTGCCAGGTTATGTGAACAGGCTTCCCATAAGAAGAAGCGGTCACAGTACAAGAGGTTTCCTTTTTTTGCCCTTTTTGTAATTGGCCTATAATACAAAGATATTATGTTTTGTAAAAATAAATCCGTGGGTTTGCCATTCATTTTTTTGATTACTTAAAAAAAACTGAGCTTTAAAGAATGTAAGCTTTTTTAATCCATATAATTTTCCTTATAACTTTTAAAGTCATTGATTATCACTCCAGTTAGATAAATAACTATTATTACAAAGTAACCTATGATCCTGATTTAAGAAGGTGCTTAAAACCTTTTGAAATTTTTGATGGGCTTTCCCAATACCAAAATACCAACTTAAACCTTTTTTGACCTAAAATTAACTTTGGAACTTTTCAGTCAAGTTCCTGGAGAGCCTGTAAGCTCACGTCTCTCATCTTGCAGAGATAGTCCATGATTAGGCCTATTAGATAAATTGTATTATAAATGTTGTCAAATGATAAGTAATGTTAGCTCTTTCAATTACATTTTAGAGAATGATATTAATATAAATACTCCAAAGTTATATAAAATTCTTAATAATCTCATATGTCATTAGTCCCAATTCTGGTTATTATGCTGTAAGCTACAAAATAAATTTTCTTGTCAATTTTTGGTTATGGTAAATAGTCATCAGATTTTAACCATGGCTATTCCAATCTCTGCCATCCACAGTATTAATCTTCCTCTAGAAACATCTGGAATCAGATTTATAAAAAAAAACTCATAACAAATATTCTTAAATACAAGTTTCTAATAACTTTAAGATCAATGAACTACATTTTAAAAAACCTTTAAAACTCTCATAAAACTCTAATAAAAATTGATATATCTGTAAAACTACTCATTAAAATAAAACAGAACAAAAATCAATTACATGAAATTAAGTAACTGACAAAGATAATGTTTTATGACTTTTGTTTAAAATATTGTTTCTTTTCTTTTTCTATTTATTTATTTTTTGCATTGGAGTCTCACACTGTCACCTAAGCTGGAGTGCAGTGGCATGATCATGGCTCACTGTAGCCTTGGCCTCCTAGGCTCAGGCAATCCTTCTGCCTCAGCCTCCCAAGTAACATGGACTACAGGCAAGTGCTACCAAGTCTTGCTAATTTTTTGTAGAGCCAAGGTATCACTATGTTGCCTAGGCTGGTCTCAAACTCCTGGGCTCGAGTGATCTTCCCATATCAGCCTCCCAAAGTGCTGGGATTACAAGCATGTACCATCATGCCTGTCAATATATTGTTTCTTAAACGTTTTGTTTTCCAAAGATAAGAAAACTTTTTCTCTTAAGCTATCTATAGTTAAGAGCAATTTGGTAAGGTATACTTTTGTGAATAAAGATGAAAACATTTACTTTTTCTCCCCATTTGATCCCTCCAAAATCCAAAACTATTTTGATGGCAATGCAGTTATTTGCATATGTTTTATAAAAACTACTCTATCTTTATAATAGGATAAAATAGAAAACACTGGTTATATTACCAAGGCTTTGACTGAAATATCACATTTGAGAAAGTTTATAGAATGCCTGTCTTTAAGGGTTCCCAGTCTCACAGTGAGTGACAAAAAACTCACTTCCTGACAAGCCCAGGGAACTTAAGATTGTAGGTAAAAGCTAAAGTCTGCCTTGGTTTGGCTTCCTAGCCTCAAAAAAAAAAATTTTTTTTAATCTGAGATTCCCATGTGATCAAAGCTATATTACACCAGTAGTTCTGTAAATTGTTTTTTAGTTCTTGTTATCAATCTATATACTAGACTAGATCCTGAATTCTTCTAGATTCTTCCAATATAACTTTCTTCTATGAAATTACTAAAAATGAAAATTTTTCTTTTCCTAAAGCCCTATAAGCTAAAACTAGATAAATTTTAAGAGACGAGTCTCATGTCTGATATGTAAGTCACACAGAAAGTTCACCAAAATGCTTGATACCATGACCAAAGATATACAAACTACAAACTAGGATAGCTTTTCCCAATACATCAGAATAATACTCCATATCACAGTGAGACTGTTACCCTCTTCATGCTTACATTTATTACCAGGTGGGATAGTTATGCAATTAGAATTTTACAATCAGCAACTTCTACTGGCAACTTGACAAAACTTGACCTAGAGATTTTTTTAGTCTACCTAATGGGTGACTTTGGCAACATCCCTAATACAACTGTTGTTCACTCACTACTTCAATTCAATCCAGTCAAGAAGAGATTCTAGGTGATAAATTGTTCCATATTATCCATTGGTTAAATTTTAAAATGTCTGTACTATTGCTAACACCACATGTTGTGCCTGAATAGATTCCTCCGGAAAAGTTGAGACCCATATAGGCAGTATTAAAAAACAAACAAAAAACAGTTCCACATGATTACAAGAAGCTTCATCAAATTTCTCATGGCCATTTTATTTATACAGCTGGTTGCCTTTAGCCTTAGGTTCATGGCTCAAAACTATTATGCAAACTGAGACTATCATATTACTATTAATTTACTTTATATTTTTCTTTTTAAACTTTACACCTGCTACTTGTTTTTACAAAAGTGCAACTCCTAATAAAATAATGCTGGCCCAGCACTTTGAGATGATATCCAACTCTTATAGACAGACCAAATTCAACTTAATAATGGATCTCCTGTAGACAATCTGAAAGCCACTCTCTCTAAACCTTCCTTGGTTACTCAAATGTGGCTAAAAGTGTTTTGTCCAACACGGAGGGACAATTGAAACCTAATTACAGGATGATTAATCAGCAATGCTTTCGGGAAAAATCTTGATCAAAAGAGGGAAATGTAAAAGTTGTCACTATCAAAATGAAGTCACTTGTGTTAAAAACCCTGATAAACAGAGCCAGGAAGGGCCATGAAGGGAGGCTTCTCATGCATGAATACCTGATAAAAACTATCACAAAAAACTCTGCAAAAACTTTACACAAATGTCATCACAACCTTACACAAAAAATAGCTTCTTCAAGGAAATTTGCCGAGCAAATGCCTGTCTAACCTTGGACTGACACCACTTTTGTTATTGACCCTTGTAGGCGAGGGTAATTATCTCAAAACAGTTATGTAATCATTCATATATTTTCATTAAAAACCTTTGTCTTCTTTTACCTCCCTGAATGCACACATAGTTTGCTATAGCCTGGGTATTCCCACTGCAATGCCTGTGCTGGAATCAATATCATTTTTAAGAGTCTCTCTCTCTCTGTGTGTTCTTTAATTTGACAGTATTAATGTTAATTTGCTGAGTTTTATAACTCTACTGTGTTTATGTAAGATGTTAACATTTGGAGAAGCCTGGTAAATAGCATTGAAATTAAAAATACAAATCAAAAAAGAAAAAAAAAGTAATTTTCCCTAGGCCAAAAAGGGAGGAATTCCTTCTCTATCCTTTTCCTTTCAGAGCATTTTCTTTAGAGAACTTGTCACTAAATTATTTTACTGTCCCTTTGAAATATACACAATTCTTCTTAAAACCTAAATACCATATAAGACTTTTGCCATCTTTACAACCCAGGAATGCCTTTATCAAATACCTGGAGACCCTTGAGGAGCCTAATATCAATGCAGGCACCTTGGCAATTACCTGCTGTAATAAAAATAGGCTATGTTTGTTTTCCCTTTGGATAAAACCAACTAGCTAACACAGAGAGTCATCCAATTTCCAGGTGAATTTAGGTTGAACTATGTATGACAGATGTGTTGTCAAGCCTTTTACTTGATTACTAGTTGTTGCTTACCTTGGAAGCATCTAAATAGTGAATTATATCTGAGTGAAATTTCTTTTTGTCTTTGTGATTCTTGTATCAGATTGCCTATAATGCAAGTAACATTCTGTCATTTATTAAATGGTAAAATTGGTTTGTTTTTCTTTGGGGGTTGTTTGGGGGTTTTTTCCTGGTTTGAGAGGAGATTTTTGTTTTCACTTCTATTCAATGAACAATTCTTCAATGAACAATTCTAGCCAAGAGGGCAGGCAGGATGTGTGACAGTTCTTGAATTGAGCAGACTAATTTTGTATGTCTGGCCACACAAAAGTCAGGTAAAAAAATCATAAACTGTGAAAGTCTCCATTTATCTCCCTGTTCTTTTGGAATGCTAAAGAGATAGAACACCTCCTCCCAATTCAAGATATTACTATTGAATAAGCATAAGGAGATACTACAGGCTCTAAAATCCTGCCAGGATCACCTATGACTGGAAAATATGAGAAGCCAGGAATGTTGCCTGCAGGTCTTCCTCTTAAAGAGCTAATATCTTTCTGGCACGTTTAGAATGGGTATATGAGAATCCAGTCTAGTGGCCCGAGGACATTCCTCTTGATTTGGATAAATTAATAAACTTACTGGGGTTCTTAGGCATCATCACAAGCAAATGAATTACTAGTATGCACGAGATGAAGATCATCCTAAGAACAAAATTTTCTAATGATTTGGATAACCAGAAGATTGTGAAAAACAGAAGAGGAAATGTGAGAATTAAAAGCATTTCCACTTTCATAGAATCCTCTCTCTCTTCTCGGCTGCCCCTGTTCCCTCTGTTTTCCCTGTACCTCTTTATCCCTTGCTGCCTCCAACTGTCTCTGGGGAAGGTGGAGGGAAGGAGATGATCTTTAGACAGTGGTTTCCTTCACTGGTAGATTTCCTTCTAAAGAGGGATTAAGTTACAACTTCTTTAGCTGGGAATGAATTACCTGTTCTGAGCACACAGGTTTCTGTGTGTGCCTGGTGGTCTAACCCTGATTCTACTTTTATCTCTTAGCCAGATCCCACCTCTAAGTGTCCCTCCTTATCATGTATAACCACGTATCTAGGAAAGCAGACTCAATAAAGAGACTGACTGGGGAATCATGGAGAACTTGGAAAAAAGACTGTGTCTCCATATGAAGCCTACAGGGTGGAGATTAGTTACACTAGTCACTTGGGAAAAAAGGTGTTAAGCTGGTGAATGTCAACAAGGGAAGGGAGGACAAAGTGCCACATAACTTACATTTTTCTTCTCTCAATTCCAGGAAAATCAGCCCTTTCTATCTGGGTCGCCAGCAAAGCTGACGTCATTGAGAAGCTCTCTAGGACTCCCGGGTAATTCACATGCCTTTCTCACCAGCTGGTATTACTCATTTAAAGGCTTCTTTACCCCGTGTCCTTGAAGTTTACAGAAACACTACCCAGCATATGTTTCAGTTTACAGCCCACACAGGGAGATGTGCACTGGCTACCAGTAGACTTTACTTCCTTAATGGAGCAAGTACATTTAGAGGATCACCATATCAAAGATTAAGGTGACCAAGGGAAGCTGGCCGCCACCCTCCCAAAACAGTGGAAGATCTGACAGCAGTAAAGACTTGTCAAAAGGGATCTCTAGGACCAGACATGAAGTCTTTTCGCTAAAGGTGACCTAACTCTGAATTGTACCTCATATCTTTAAAATAAAAAATAAAAAAATTTAAGAAGAAAATTAAATTAGATTAAAATCAAAAAATAACAATAATAAAATAGTAATAATAAATTTAAAAAAATAAAGGTGAGCTGGAAGAAGTTGCTGCAGTGTAACTGAAAGATAGGTGAATCCCTCACTGACTTCTTTCAGTGGTTTCTTCAGATCCTTTCCAAAATTATTCATATGAATGCAAAGAAACATCAAAATCACCCTCTGGCCTTAATCATCTTTGTCTTTGTTCTCTTGCTGATTTTTCCAAATACAATTAGGGAAAAGGTGTTAGGGTGGAAAGAAGAGACTCTTACTAAAAAAAAAATTATTTTGGGGGGTTAGAGTCTCACTCTATTGCCCAGGCTGGAGTGCAGTGGCACACTCATGGCCACCACAGCCTCGACCTGCTGGGCTCAGGCAATCCTTCCGCCTCAGCCTTCCAAGTAGCTGGAATGACTAGTATCCCACTAATAGAGATAAGGTCTCACCAAGTTGCCCAGGCTGGTCTCGAACCCCTGAGTTCAGGCAATCCTCTCGCCTCAGCCTCCCAAAGTGTATTACTCAAATTTTAACAGTGATTACTTAGTTTGAGGGACAACCTAGAGAAAGATGAAGAAGAAAGGAATTAATTAAGAACTGCTATGTTAGCTGCCTAGTTAAAACACTAATTAAAGAGAATAATCCTTACTCTGGACAAATTATAAAGGGAAGAAAGGAAGAGAGATTGGAAAAGGAGACTCTGCAGACATTGCAGGAACACAGGAAGTCCAGAGGCTAGGAGATAATTGGAAAAGGGCTTAAAATGGACAAGCTTAGGGAATCTTGGAGGTGGGAACTAGTGCTACCTATTCTGCAATTCCTCAGGAATTTCCCACTTCTGTTTGGTGATAGATTAAATACAGGCTGTTGGTATTTGGGATTGCCTTGTTCTTATTCCTCCACAGCACCCATACTGACAGCTTGTCTGTCTGAATAGCATGTTTCCTGACTCTTTGCGGATTTTCCACATCCCCTGGGGAAAGATCTGCCCTGCAACTTTAAACCCACCATATTCAGATACAGTGTCTGTGAAGCTCTATTACGAAAAGGCACCTGATTTGGTTACTCTGTGTGCTTTGAAAGAAACATTGTTCACAATAGCAAGAACCTGGAAGCAAACATGCTGCCCATCAAAAGAGGACTAGATTTTAAAAACGTGGTACATATACACAATGGAATACTACGCAGCCATAAAAAAGAACAAAATCATGAATTTCGCAGCAACTTGGATGGAACTAGAATCTATAATACTGAGTGACCTCTCACAGAAACAAAGATCTGAGTATCACATGTTCTCACTGATATAGTGAACCTTGAACATCCAACATAATACTATGAGAAAATGACTAACAGTGGTGGAAAACTATGGGGGAGGGGGGAAGGGAGATGGGATTAATGGTAGTCAATAACTGTCTGGGGATGGGGAGACACCTCTTATCAACAAGGGTGACTGAAGTAAGCATATTTGTATACCTAACCCTTAACTGTACCCCACAATATCATAATAAAAAAATATTGATTATTAAAAAAAAAGAAACAGAGAGAATTTAGAGAAAATGTGTAACTTCTAAAAATACAGAAGAAGTGATTAAAACTAGAAGCAAGTTATGAGTTAAATAGTATATAAAATCAACTGAGGAGAAAACTGAAAAACTGGAAGGTAGATCTAAGAAAGTTACTGAAAATGTAGCACTAAGACATAAAAATTTTAAATTCAGAGGTTAAAGACAAGGAGGACAGAGTGAGACGATTTAAAGTTCTTTTTAAAAATTTATTTTAACCAGGCATGGTGGCTCAAGCCTGTAATCCCAGCAATTTGAGAGGCCGAGGCAAGAGGATTACCTGAGCCCAGGAGTTTGAGACCAGCCTGGGCAACTTGACGAGACCTCATCTCTACAATAAATCAAAAAGTTAGCCGGGCATGGTGTCACATGCCTGTGATTCCAGCTACTTGGAAGGCTGAGGCGGAAGGATCGCCTGAGCTCAGCAGGTTGAGGCTGCGGTGGCCGTGAGCGTGCCATTGCACTCCAGCCTGGGTGAAACTCTGATTAAAAAAAAAAAATTATTTTATTTTATTTTTCTGAGACAGAGTCCCACTCTGTTGCCCAGGCTGGAGTGCAGGAGCATGATCATGGCTCACTGTAGCCTCAAACTCCTGGGCTCAAGTGAGCCTCCTACCTCAGTTTGCTGTGTAGTTAATATTACAGGTGCAAACCACCATGCCAGGCTAATTTTTATTTTTTTAGAAATGGGTAGTGGGGTGGGGGGGCTCTCACTCTGTTTCCCAAGCCTGTCTTGAACTTCTAGCCTCAACCTCCCGAAGAGTTGAGATTTATAGGCATGTGACACCATGTCCAGCCTTTAAAAATTTTTTAAAAATAGTTTTTTAGAGACAGTATCTTGCTCTGTCATCCAGGTTGAAGTGCTGTGGCACGATTCAAACTCACTACAACCTCAAACTCCTGGGGTCAAGTAATCCTCCCACCTTCACTTCCTAAGTAGCTGAAACTACAGGTGCATGCCACAATGCCTGGCTAATTATGTTTTAAAATTTTTTTGTTGATACCAGGTCTCACTCTGTTGCCCAGGCTGGTCTCAAACTTCTGGGCTCAAGCGACCTTACTTCCTCGGCCTTCTAAAGTGCTGCTATAGGATGTGAGGGGTCAATATTAAAAATGAAAAAGGCAGCCGGGCTCGGTGGCTCAGCCTGTAATCCCGCACCTTTGGGAGGCTGAGGTGAGTGGATTGCCTGAGCCCGCGGGTTCGAGACCCGCCTGGCCAACTTGGCGAGACCTCATCTCTACAATAAATCAAAAACTAGCTGGGTGTGGTAGTGCGCGCCTGTAGTTCCAGCTACTTGGAAGGCTGAGGCGGAAGGATCGCCGGAGCCCAGCAGGGCGAGGCTGTGGTGGCCGGGAGCGGCCACTGCACTCCAGTATGGGCGACAGAGTGAGACTCCAACTCAAAAAAAAAAAAAAAGAAAAAGGCTGAGAGTTCTATAGAACTGAAAAGACATAAATTCTTAGATTGAAAAAACATCATGAGTCCCCAATACTGTAGGATAGATTAAGAAATATTTATGCTTAGAAATATTTCAATAAAATACAGAACATAAAGGAAAAAGAAAAAACCTTAAATTATCAGAGAGAAAACTTGCCTACTGTGAAACAAAGTAGATATTGTCTCAAAGAATACCAGATTTCTCACAAGCCATAATGTAAACAGAAGACAGTGGACTAACATCTTCAATGTGTAAGAAAAATAGACATCTACTGATTAGACTTCTATACTCTGGCAAACTGTTATTCAACTTAGGAGGTATAAAGGTAACACACATACCTTAAAGTGTGAAATAGATTTCAGAATTGGGTAATGGGTTGAAACTGGAAAATATTGAGGCACAAAATTTTAAAAGCCTAGATTTCCTTAAACAGACTGTTGGTGCAAATATAGATGTTAAAGATGCTACCAGGCCGGGATCGGTGACTCAGCCTGTAATCCCAGCACTTTGGGAGGCCGAGGCAAATGGATTGCCTGAACCCGCAGGTTCGAGACCCACCTGGGCAACTTGGCGAGACCTCATCTCTACAATAAATCAAAAATTAGCCGGGTATGGTAGCGTGTGCCCATAGTTCTGGCTACTTGGAAGGCTGAGGCGGAAGGATCTCCGGAGCCCTGCAGGTTGAGGCTGTGATGGCCAGGAGCGTGCCACTGCAATCCAGTCTGGGCAAAAGAGTGAGACTCCAACTCAAAAAAAAAAAAAAGATGCTTCTGGCCGGGCATGGTGGCTCATGCCTATAATCCCAGCAGTTTGGGAGGCCAAGGTGAGAGGATTGCCTAAACCTAGGAGTTCAAGACCAGCCTGGGCAACATGGTGAGACTTTGCCTCTCCAAAAAATAAAAAATTAACCAGGTGTGCTGACACAAACCTGTAGTCCCAGCTGCTTGGAAAGCTGAGGTAGAAGGATTGCCTGTGTCCAGGAGGTCGAGGCTGTGGTAGCTGTAATCATGCCACTGCATTCTAGCATGGGCGACAGGGTGAGACTCTGATTAGAAAAAAAAAATTCAGGCATGATGGTGCACGCCTGTAGTCCCAGCTACTCAGAAGGCTGAGGTGGGATGATTGCATTAGCCCTGGAGTTCAAGGTTATAGTGTATTAGTCACACCACTGTAGACCAGCCTGGGTGACAGAGAGAGAAATTCTCTTTAAAAAAATGTTGCTGCTGAAGGCTTAGAAGGAAATGAGGAGCATGGCAGAGAAAGTAGATATCATCATCTCAGAGAATATTTAAATTGCCATAACAGGATGTTGATAGAATGTAAAGTCATCACAAAGATCCTTATGAAACAGCAACAAGAAGGTCAGAGAAGGAAGAAGGAGAAAAGACGACTGAAGCAAAAGGCTGGAGTGACTCAGGATAGGGGCCATGAGCTGAGGAATACAGGAAGCCTCCAGAAGCTAGAAAATTCAAGGAGATGGATGCTCCCCTATCAGGGACCCAGCCCTGATAACTATAACATATGCTGTATGCCGAGAAGGAAGAAACAAGCAGCTGGTGGTTAAAAGTTTATTAAAGTGAAGAAAAGAAAAGAAGGGGGAGTGTCGGCTGGCTCTATAGAGAGAAACCAGCGGGCTTTGTTCCAGCAGGCCACTTATAAAATCGCAGTCTTGGCTTATCAGGTGGTCACCTGGCCTTGAAATGCAGATGTCGGTTTTGCTGAGGCCTGTTCTCATGGCCTTGGAGTACAGATGTCCACACTAAACCAGTCACATTTGTCTCTGAAATGCAGCCTTAGGAAAGCAAACCCTGACAGTAAGTACCAGGCTGTTACCAGTCGCATAGCTTTGGGATGTGATCTCGGGAAAGCAGGTATTGGCAGTAAAGCAATTAATAACAGGACGCAGTTAGAGCACAGTGTTAGCTTTTGGGCCATTGCAATTCTGTGCTTTGTTTGCGTTTGCCAGGTTTATATGATGAGTTGTTTTAACTACAACCTCCTCTCCCATCCCCCTACAAACCCTATCAATAACACCTTGACTTTGGCCCACTTAAACTAATTTTAGTCTTCAGGCCTCCAGAACCGTAAGAGAATAAATGTGTGCTATTCTAAGCCAACAACTTTGTGGTAGCTTGCTACAGCAGCAATAGGAAATTAATAGAGGGAAAAAATATATCTGAAGATACACAAAGTCTAACGAATGTCTGCCTGTAGATCTCAGTGAATGAACAATAAGAATACACTTCTACAAGAAAAGTTGAGTTCAGGAAAGAGGAAGATGCAAGAAGCAGTGGTGAGTAAAGAAAATGGTAAAATATCTTGACAGGCCAGGCTTGGTGCCTCAGCCTGTAACACCAGCACTTTGGGAGGCCTAGGTGAGTGGATTCCCTGAGCCCACATATTCGAGACCAGCCTGGGCAACTTGACGAGACCGCATCGCTACAATAAATCAAAAATCAGCCGGGTGCGGTAGCTACTTGAAAGGCTGAGGCAGAAGGATTGCTGGAGCCCAGCAGGTTGACGCGGGGGTGACCGTGAGTGTGCCACTGCACTCCAGCCTGGGCGACGGAGTAAGACTCCAACTCAAAAAAAAAAAAAAAAATCTTGTCAAATCTATAAACAATTGCAAAAAATATTTTGAAGGAGGTTTAAAATAAGTTGTAACTAACATCTATAAACAAAAACATGGAAGATGGATAGGAATATTTCAGAAAGAAGTCAAAAATTAAGATCTCTGATTTGTTCAGAAGGAGGATAGAAATATTGGTTATATTTTTCCCAATAAAACATAAAGTTAGAGTTCTTTCTGTCTTTTTTTTTTAGTTGGAGTCTCACTCTGTCGCCCAGGCTGGAGAGCAGTGGCATGCTCGCAGCCACCATAGCCTCAACCTGCTGGGCTCAGGCAATTCTTCCACCTCAGCCTTCCAAGTAGCTGGAACTACAGGCATGTGCTACCATGCCCAGCTTATTTTTTGATTTATTGTAGAGACAAGGTCTCACCAAGTTGCCCAGGCTGGTCTTGAACCCCTCTGGGCTCAGGCAATTCTCTTGCCTTGGCCTCCCAAAGTGCTGGGATTACAGACAGAGCCACCACACAGGGCCTCTGTCTTTTTTTTAAGCAGAATCTAAGACTAATGAGAAATGGGAATGTTAAAAATTTAATATTAAAGATATTTAAAAATTTTAAATTAAGTGAATACACAGTTTCTAGTGTAACATTTCTGTGCACTTGAAAAATTTCATAACAAAATATTGGGAGGTAGAACCCATGGTGACATATCTACCAAAATAGCTAAAATGAAAAAGACTGATATCATCAGCATTGGTGAGACCGTGAAGCAACCAAACTCATACATTGCCAGTGGGAGCATAAATTGAAAACTCTTTGGCAGAATCTATTAAAACAAAATATATGCATACTCTATGATCAGAAATTCAATTCTTAGGTATAATGTTTATATTTAATAGAAATCATACTTAAGTGCATCAAAAGATCTACAAAAGAAAGTTCATAACAGCTTTATAACAGGTTAAACTGGAAATCACTCAAATCCTCAACAAAAGTGGAATAGATACATAGTGGTATAATCATGTGATAAAATATTACATGTCAATGAGATTAAATAAGCTTCGGATACATGCAACTGTGAGTGAATCTCATTAACCTGATATTGAGGGAAATAAGCCAGACATAAAAGAGTACAGACTGTCTTATTTTATTTGTGTGAAGTTCGAAATCAAGGCAAACTAATCTTTGGTATTGGAAGTCTTGTTATTGGTTTCTTCTGGGAAGGTGGGAGAGGTTGTGATCGTAAAGGGGACTGAGAGGGGTTGCTGGAGGGGGTGTCATGTCCAATTTCTTGATCTAGGTGTGGGTATGTTCACTTTGTGATGCTTTATCAAGCTGTATACTTGATATACTTTTCTAAATCTAAAGATTTTTATTTTAAATATTTCAAGATAATTTCTGAGTCAATTAACCCATGGTAATTTCAAAAAAGACGTTATATCACCAAGATGGGATTAAAGATCTTCTAGTTATCCGGGAGAAACTGAGGCTAGAGTACACTTACATCTGCTTTACTGCTGGAGCCCTGGGAGGTGGTGAACTCAAAGGGGTTCCCTGGGATATATAGAACAAGAAAAATAAGGTGGAGTGGGTGGCTGAGATCTTCAGAGGAGAGAAACCCTGAGGAGGCCTCCCGTAGCCCCGGAGTAGGTCACAGCTAGGCCAAAGTTTCTAGGCCCTGGGGAGGATATTGAGTTTGCTGAGCAATAGGGTCCTTTCAGGCTCATCCCTAGTATTCACAGTGTCTAGGGCAGGAGCACAAATAGAGGCCCACCTACCATATGTTTAAATATTTAGAAGTTATAAGTCTAACCACTGTCAATCAAATAACATATGTTTTATGTTCCTGCTTGACAAACATGCTTTTGTAATGATCTTGAAGGCCAGAATGAACTTTGAGAGTTCCACATTTTTTTTAAAAAGCAAGATTTATTGAGAGGACAGAAAAGCTCCCACAGTGGGAGGGGACCTGAAGGGGTTGCCCAGAATTCCACATTTGTACATAATGGTAGTGGAGAGTCAATGCTCAATCCCCAGTCCCCAGTCTTTGGCCCATTCTCCTTTCCCTCTAACCCTAGCACATATATGGACACCCCTGCCCACGTGTCCAAGCTTCATCCATGTCCTTGCAAACAGCTGTTCAACATCAGAGGCACAGTTTGCTCTTGGGAGGACTACTTGGTGAAGAGGCCTACACCAACTCTGAAAATAGGCTCAGGGTTTTTTGGGGGTTTTTTTTTTTAGTTGGGGTCTCACTCTGTCGCCCAGGCAGTGGCATGCTCACAGCTACCACAGCCTTGACCTGCTGGGCTCAGATGATCCTTCTGCCTCAGCCTTCCAAGTAGCTAGAACTACAGGCATGCACCACCACACCCAGCTAAGTTTTTGATTAATTGTAGAGATGAGGTCTCACCAAGTTGCCCAGATTGGTCTCGAACCCGTAGACTCAGGCAATCCTCTCACCTTAGCCTCCCAAAGTGCTGGGATTATAGTTGTGAGTCACCGCTCCCGGGCTAGGCTCAGGATTATTTAGACAAGGAATAATGAATCTTGGATATTCATAATGTGGTCTCAAAGGGGTAGAGGCTGGGGTTCTAGATGGGCACTGCCAGCGGAGGCCCAGAGTGGGGGACCTATAAAACATGGACCCAGTAGGGAGCCCCTAGCTGGGTGTAAGGATAGTATCGGTCCTTGTGCCAATGAGGGAATGTCTCAACAGAAATTGGAACGGACTGAAGAGCTATGATATAGGACTTTGGATGTCTCAGCAGACACTAATATGGAGAGGTGATCGGGCCTGAAGACCGCACAGGAGTGGACATTCCTGCACATGTCTGTGTAAGAGAGGACTCCAAGGATCAGATGTCCTATCAGGCTATCCCCCTCTATTCAGTGCTATGAGTCCTTGAAAACTTCTCAGAAATAGAGCCGGGAGTGGTGACTCATGCCTATAATGCCAGCACTTTGGGAGGCAGAGGCGAGAGAATTGCCTGAGCCCGTGGGTTCGAGACTAGCCTGGGCAACTTGGTGAGACATCATCTCTACAATAAATTTAAAAATTTGCTAAGCGTGATGGCACATGCCTGTGGTTCCAGCTACTTGGAAGGCCAAGGCGGAAGGATCGCCTGAGCCCAGCAGGTTGAGGTTGTGGTGGCCACGAGTGTGCCACTGCATTCCTCCTGGACGACAGGGTGAGACTCTGAAAATATAAATACAGAAACTTCCCTGAAATGAAATGACACCTTGGGGAGAACTAAAGAGGAAGAAGAAGAGAAGCTTCCTCTGAAGTGATTGAGTTTACCATGAATTTACTGGCAAACTGCAGCTAGAGAGGGAAATTCACTTCAGAGATAGAAAATCAAATTTACTTTTTGATTGTGTGCAATTATGAGCACTGGAAGTTCATACTCAGTACATATTTTAGCGGTGCTGCTTAGGCACACTTTGGTTTTAAGAGCCATTTACTTTTTTGAACACCCTGATTCATGGTTCATGTCCTTCTCATCACAGGAACAGGGGAAGTTCAGCAGTCTTGTTGAATAGAATGTGGTGGTCAGGTGTGAGAGACGATAGAGAAAGAGGGAGAAGGGGAGACCGTGATTACATAAATTACAAACCGCCCAAGGGCTATGTCAACTAGCAGTTCACTTGGTGAGCTCAGAACATGATTTTGCTATCAAAATGTATGGACTCTATAAAAAATTTCCAGGACATACATATAACTAGAATTAGACGCCCAGGATTTTTTTTGAAAGTGGATAATATGAAACAAAATAATGCGGAAGGAAGAGTTACATTGCTATGTGCTAGTATTGCACTAGTCAGTTACAATAATTAAAATAGGATGCAATTGGCACATTGAAGCAGCTTGATGAAACAGAGCATAAAACCCAGGAAAACATTCTGGCCAATATTATCTGTGCTGTGCAATAAGGAATGCTGTTCAAGTCAGGGTGGATGGATACCTTTGGGGCAAAAAAATGCCACAATACATTCAGAATGGAATAAAAAGTAAATGTAAACAATAAGCCATAAAAGAATTGAAAGAAAATAGAAGTAAATAGCTTTTGGATTTTAGTTTGAGATAGTTTTTGTGAAAATAGCAACAGTCAATGTTGTTTATAATAACAAACAAATTGGATATGAATGAATTCTCTAATAACTATAACTAGATAAACAAATTATGGTACGTCAATTCTATAAAATTCCTGACATGGGAAGATTTTTTTTTTAAGTGAATATAATCAAGATTTTATTCTCTTTATAACAAAATATGACATTAGAACTGGATCACTTGGCCCTTTCGCTTCTTATCTCCTCCTAGTTCAAAATGCTTGCATCTCTTTTTTTTTTTTTGATTTATTGTAGAGATGAGGTCTCGCTTGCCCAGGCGGGTCTCGAACCCGCGGGCTCAGGCAATCC
>CAUYQG010040646.1:0-43239 GCA_963574415.1 Tarsius wallacei
TGCATGGCAGCCCCTCCCCCGCACTGGACCAGCGTTGTGAGTGTGGGGAGACCCAGGTGAATATTCGGTTGTATCCTTATGGAGTTCAGAGCGGGGGAGGGGCTGCCATGCAAACAAATAATGAAATAGGGTGTGAAAATAAACCAAAAGAGTATAAATGGTAGATCAGAGGAGAGAGTTACTTCTCTTGCTTAAGAGAAAAATTGTCGGCTGGTTCCCAGACGAAGTTTAAGGAGAGTGTTGGAGGCTTTGCCAGGCTCTGACAATGAAGAACAGGACTTCTAGGCAAAGGAATGCCCATGTGGGGAGGCATGGGGGGTGGCTAGGGAATTGGGCCTGGTTGTCTGAATGTCTGGAATGCCACAGATGGCAGGAGAAGAGGCTAAGAGGTAGATAGGTGCAGACCCCACAGGTAGGTGCAAAATAAGCCAAATGATCTGTCAGAGGACCCAGAGAAAAGGAGAGAAGACACCACATTGGCCAGGCATGGCTTCCTAGGGGAGAGAAGAGATGCCCAGGAGAAGAGGAGGAACCCACCATATGCAGAAAGTTCCAGAGGGCAGCAGTTGGGGGTCTGGGAGATGCTCCCAAGCTCCTACTCTCTCTTTCACACATGCACATCTGGAGTTTGGGGAAAGAGGGACCCACATTAGTATTATAGCCGCAGCTCCTTCAAACCTAGGGTGGAAATGAAATCATTAAGTGGCTCAAATGGAGTTTTGTTCAGTGCATGATTAACCCCAGGAGGGGAGTTTGGAAACAAATATGCCTCCTCTACCTGTATTACAGGGGGACTGAGCCACGGTAAATTAAAAGAAAATCACTGGCAAATTTGGGACCAGTGAGCTGTGACCAAGCCATTTGTGTAGTTAAATGGAGCTGAAAGAACTAATAAAGGCTTTGTGGGTCAGGAATCCTCCTGAGGGGAGGGTGTGGGGCTGGGGTAGGCAGGTGGGCAGGGTCTGGTCCAGGTGCCACAGGTGGAGGTCTTAGCAAGGAACTTGGTGGTGGTGGCCATGTGGGGTGCTGGCTGGTCTTAGCCGCACAGGTGTGTGTTACTTCCTAATGGAAACTTGCTAATTCTAGACAGAGACAGGGACCCAGGTCCAGCCTTAGCCTCCTGGGGGAGATAAGAAGGGTTTGTTCGCATCAGCCACCCAACAGTCCTCTCCTGGACATGTTACTGCAGTGGGCATGTGATGTGCTGCCCTCATGAGCTGCACCCTACATTGTGGGGATCTCCAGAGTGAAGCCCCAGCCAGTGTCCTGGGCATCCACTGCTAGAAGTGGTGGGAGCTCTGCTCCATCCCCAGAGCAGGAGGTTGGGCACCCAGCCAAGCCAGTAGTGAAAATGGGCTGGTCTCCCAAGGCCTCTGGCTGCCCAGGCAGGTGGGCAGGGGCAGATGGAAAGGTCAGGAGCGGGAGGTGGGGAGGGAGTGGAGGAGCAGGGAGGGATCTGGATTGGAATGCAGCAGAGTTGGAGACTCCGTGTTAGGGTCCGGGTGCCAGGTGCAGAGAAGGGTGGACCGCAGGTGCCCATGCCCTTCTGGTGACATAACCAGAGCTCGCTCAGCGCCCACACCGCCGGTCAGCTCTGCCTCTGTCTGCAGCACACCCCCCCACGCCGACTCCCACCTATTTTATACGTGTGCCCAAGAGACACCCTCCCTCCCCAGCCCTGCTCCCTGCCCCTTCATGATCCTCTCCTGCAGCTTCTTCCTTTGTGGGGGACCCCGGGGGCTGGGGAGGGGGCTGCTCGGACTCCTCCCTGAGGGACAAGGAAACCACGACAAGGGAAACCACTGCCTCCGCCGAGCAACCAGACACATTGTTCGACATGTTTTCCAATTACTTGGCAGGCTCCGCAGCGATGCTCCAAATTCATTTTCCATCCTGAGAGGAGAGAAACAAAGGCAAGAAAAAAGCAGCAGCTGCTCTCGGCGAGTTGGGAAACTTTGCTGCAGCCAGCCGGAACTGAGCAGGCAGCCGGCACTAGACAGGGGCAGCCCCCGCAGCCCTCTAACCCCCAGCACACCCTCAGCCCCTGTCAGCCCCCCAGCCCCTCAACTCTCAGTAGCCCCTCAGCCCCGGGGCAGTCCCTTAGTCCCTGGCAACCTCCAGTCCTCCAAGCTCCCAGCTCCCAGTAGTTGCCCAGTCCCTCAGCCCCAAGCACCCAGCTCACCAGCCTCGACAGCCCTGGGTAGGCCCTCAGTCCCTGGAAGTCCCTGACAGCTCCCACAGTCCCCAGCAGGCTCCCAGCACCTCAGTCCCCAGCAGGCCCCTAGTCTCCCAGCTCCCAGCAGTCCCCTAAACCTCAAGCAACCCCCAGCAGCCTCGACAGCCCCCCAGTTGGATGCCTTTCCCCAGCACTATTCCCCCTCCCCTTCTCTACCTCCTTTGAGCTCATTCTCTGAGTTGCTGAACCAGAGGGGCTTGAGTGGGCGCATCCGGGGGGGTGCCCTCATGATTTTTCTAGGAGGGTGGAGGCGGAGGTTTGCAGCCAGAAGACCCCCAATCAGTGGGCTTGGTTGGGATGGGGAAGGACATGGCAAGACTTGGGTGGGGGCGAGACAGCAAAGGCAGGGACCATTAGTGGAGAAGGTCCAACCCGGCAGCTTCCAACAGCCCTCTCCACACAACTGCTGACTGTGAGTATTTACCCTTTCTTTATTTGCTGATTGTCTCCACCATTAGAATGTGCCTCCCTGGGGGGCAGGGGTAGCCCCTTGTGGACTGTTGTGCTTGACACAGGTGCTCTGAGGATATTTGTGGAAGGAATAAAGACCTGGGTGGGTCTAGGTTCAGGGTTCGTGTGAGACTCAGTGTTGACTTCAGTTCTGCTCCTTCTCCATCCTCTCAAACCCTCGCTCTTGGTGTTTCCGTAGGTGCCTTTTGGTGGGTACATCTGGAGGATCCACAGATGAAGGCTGAATGGGTCATGCAAGGAAGCCTGCTGGGTGGGACTGGATGACAGGGAGAAAGGAGCTACAGCAGTCCCACCTTATGAGAAGGCTGCAGGGAAGCCTCAGCAGGAATTGCGTGCAGAATGCTTTCAGCAAAGAGGATGCTTGCCAAAAACTGTGCACACATGGGGCCTTTTCTTGAGAGGCAGTGTGGCATAACTGCTAATACTGGGATTCTAGCTTTAGTGGCTGTATGATCTTGAACAAGTTGCTTAACCTCTCTGTCATTCCACTTCCTGGAGTCCTCGTGAGGATCAGGTGCAATAACCCATCCCTGCAGAGTGTGCAGTGCATGCCTGGTGCTTGGTAAACACGGCTTTGGGTAGCCATGATAATTCTTATGCCCAGGAAGAGGCGTCACCCTCAGCACAGCCCTTTCATGAGACACTCTCCTGAGCCTTTTGCAGTGTGAGTTGGTGATCTAGTTTGTTTAGAGAGAAATAGTCATTGCTCTCTAAGAGCCTATACTGGAGAGGAAGACTATGGGGGCTTCTAAAGATGTTGAGGAACCACAGACAAACATTTAGGAAAAATAAAAATGTTAGGAAAACATTTGGGGGCCAGTGTGGAAGGGGGCGTTGTCAGAGGCTCACGTATGGTCAGCACAGGATCTTGGAGGGAGAACCAGGGTCCCAACTCAACTGACTCAGAAGAGGTATTTCCCCAGGGACAGGCTGGTTCTGTGTGCCCGTTAAGGAAAGGGCCCCCCTACACCCCTGACTGGACTTGGAGGAGGGTGGTGTGGCACTCTGTGGCCAGCAGATGATGCTGTTGATCTAGTGGTGTCAGCTGCTGGGTCCTAGATGTGGCCGACAACCTACTCAACCCCAAGCTGATTG
Organism: Tarsius wallacei; assembly: GCA_963574415.1. Classification (NCBI taxonomy): domain Eukaryota; kingdom Metazoa; phylum Chordata; class Mammalia; order Primates; family Tarsiidae; genus Tarsius; species Tarsius wallacei. The sequence continues at coordinate 3,803 of CAUYQG010040646.1, forward strand.
CTCAGACATTTCCACCAAGTGCGCCGTGTGTAAGCCACCAGCACACCCCCATTAGTGCTTGCAGCTGGCTCTGTGCTGTCCTCCCAGTGGGATCGACCCACTAGGGCAGAACTGCCTCCAGGATTTGGGAGCAGAGTTCCTACCTGCACACCACTCGGGTGTCTAGAGCCAGCCAGCTGCCCAGTAAGTGGGGTGAGGTGGGGGACACTCAGGGGAGGTGCCACAAAGGAAGGAGCAGTGATGTGAATTAGAGTTCCAGGGCTTCAGAGCCCATTTTTGGCTCTAAGTCCTGCACTTTGCTAGTGGTTGGGCAAAGCAGCACTTCTCCAACTTCCCTGGGCTTCAGAATTCCTTCGAGGAGGGTACTTGTTAAAGATGCCGATGACTGGGCACTGCCTGATCATTTTGAGTGGTACATTTGGGATTGAACCCAGGAAGCTGTATTTTCATCAGTCTCATCCCAGTGACTCTGAGATAGCTGTCCTCAGGCCAGTGTTGAGACACACAGGGATAAAACATTCTGCTTTTCTTAGTAGAGAAGAACTTGGTGGTGCCACGAACAGACCAGAAGGAGAATGTTCCTCTCACCTCGGCTGCCCTGCACCTGGTCTTTGGGGATGTCTTTTGTGAATTATACCTAGGATCACCTCCAGCTTTGGTCCAGGAGGATTAACAAGAGAGAGAAGCATAGAGACACAAGTTAGAGATAATTTGGTTGAGCAGGAACCCCCAAATCTTATCCAACTTGAGACCATTAGCCACCCCCCACCCCTGGTCCGGTTTCCCTCACCTTTAATCCAAACTTCTTCCTGAAGAGGGTTGGTTCTACATCATTCAGGGGAGAGACCTGACTACCAGCAGGGGTGTGGCCTTTCCTTGGGCCTCACAGGACAATGTTACTGCTCATATTGCAGAAAACATGCACGCAAGGTGTGAGTGTGTGCATGTGGGTGCACATTTCACTATCCTGGGTCTCCTGACATCAGCATTGAACGATGCCTTGTGAAATGAAAGAAACAAAAGCGTGCTTTTATTTGAGTCTGCACCATGTGGCTCCCTTTCTCAGGGCCGGTGGCCAACTCTGGGGAGCCATGTGGGTCATGGGAGGAGAAAGTGATGGGGGCAGCAGGATTGTGACCACACTGCTCTGCCTTTCCCAAGCTGTGTGGCAGTGCTAATGTCTTAACTTCTCCAGACTTGGCCTTTTCCACCTGTCAGAGAACAGTATCCTTCTCTCAGTGCTGATGTGATATTAGATGAGGCAATGTATGCAAATTCCCAGTGCAGTCCCTGGACAGAGCTGGGGGTCATTTGGTGTTATTTCTGCCCTCTTCCCCACACCCCTTTTCTCCAAAGAGAAGGGGCAAGCCATTTGGTGCATCTAAACTCCAGCTTACACCTCTGGAAAATGGAACTGTTGAAGACCCTCAGGCCTCAGAGTGGGTCCTGGCTAAAATTGTTGGAAGGGGCCGGAGTGGGGGGGTATTATGTCTTAGCTAATATTTTCACTTCTTATTGCTTGGAGGTCTGGCCTTGATGTTAGACTGTTCTTTGCTCTGTCCAGTCATCTGAAGCTGGCCTGTTCTCCTATCCTTATGTTGGGGTTGTGCAGCAGGTTCCAATGGGCTGACGTTGGAAACCACCCAGTCCCCAACACATAGTCGGTACTGAAAAAATTGTGTTGACTTATCAAACTTTGGATTACTGTGTGGCCTTAGATGAACCCCCTCACCTCTCTGAGCTCATAGGTGAAATGGAAGTGGTGATAATATCTACATGGCAGGAACAGAGCAAATGTATACAGAGCCTCTAAGAGTGTTCTGCACATTTATTAAGTGCCCCAATAAATGTGGTTATGATTAGTACAACAATAAAGGGGTGATAGTTTTTCCTTCTCTCCACTCTTGGGGGGGGGACTTTTTCTTTTTTTTTTTGAGTTGGAGTCTCACTGTGTTGCCCAGACTGGAGTGCAGTGGCCGCTCCTGGCCACCGCAGCCTCGACCTACTGGGCTACGGCGATCCTTCCGCCTCAGCCTTCCAAGTAGCTGGAACTACAGGTGCATGCTACCGCGCCTGGTTAATTTTTTGATTTATTGTAGAGATGAGGTCTCACCAAGTTGCCCAGGAGGGTCTTGAACCCATGGGCTCAGGCAATCCACTCACCTCAGCTTCCCAAGGCGCGGGATTACAGGCTGAGCCACCAAGCCTGGCTGGGACTTTTTCTTTCAATAGATTGAGATTCCAGTGGAGTCATCCACCACCCTGCTCTTTGAAGGAGTGGGAAGAAGACTCAGAGGGAATGTTTCCAGTGAAGAAACTTAAGTTCCTAATGGCAGAAATGCATCATTTTCCTTTCCACAGAAAATCAGAAGAGACAGCTGTGGAGCTGGTGGGCACTGCTTCCTTGCCAAGACCCCAGATTTGAGACCCTTCCCAGTTCTAACTCCAGGAACCTCAGGGGCTTGCATCAGCAAGTTTGGTTTGGAATACTGATATGCTCCCTCCCTCTGCAAGCGGATAGTGGACAGGGGATGTGTGTATGAAAGTCTCTTCATGTTTGTGCTTTTCTGCATTTCCTAGAGTTATTTTGGATGACGAGAAGACATCTCCAGAGTTCACCTACTGTGCCTCAGACAGGTGAGGCCCTGCTTCTCAGAAGTCTGTTGGCCCCACCCCGCAGCCCCTTCTTTCTCTGGGCTCTGAGTGTTCTGTTCTTCAGGCTTGCCTTTCTGTTCAGGATTGCCTGCCCCACCTATTGTCTATTTTGAACATTCCTTTCACCCTCCAAAACTCAGATCAAACTCCACCTCCTCTGTGAAATGTGTCCTCCTTTCTCCTTACTCCTAGCTCCCTAACATGATTAAGTTCATTTCCATGTCTCCCTGTCTATATATTGAGCATAGTTTTTTAAATGTCATATTTTAAAATAGTCTTTTTCCTCCTCATTTATGGGCCTGTCAGAATTGCTACACCATAAGATCCTTTAGGGAAAGATCTGGGTCTTGACCATCTTCAGTGGGTGCTCCATAAAGGCTGAACTGATTTGGTGTAGGCTATAAACCATTACCCTGAAATGCCAAACAATCTGCCTGTTGGTTTTCCTACCCAGGCTAATGTAACACCCTATCTGGATTCCTAATACTTCCATCCTTCCATGGTCCACCCCTCCCACCCCCATCGATATCCACATTCTGGTCTGAAAACAGTGTGTTTCCTTCCCTGAATGCAATTCTGTCATGGGTGTAACAAACCCTCTGAATGAACACTGGCTGCTGGCTGTCAAAAGCATCTTGCCAAAGATCACTCTGGTGACATTCTAGGGATCAACAGCCTTAGGGTGCAACTTTTGGGATGGCTGTTTATACTTTTTACTGAACACAAAAGGCCTTTCCAGGATACTTGAAGATGGAGAGAAAGGAGGAGCACAAAGCAGCTTTCAAGACCGTCTCCCTTTGTGGGCCTCTCCTCCCTCTCTTTCTCTCACTTATATCTCTCTTTCTGTATCTCTGTTTATCTCTCTCCCTATCTGTCTATCTATCTATCATCTGTCATCTCTATCTCTCTATATTCCACAGGTCTAACCTTCAGTATCACAATCTCCATCAGTGGACTTGCTCCATTGCTAGAAATAAACCCTTTATGATCATGGTACAGGTAAATCTACCCCTCATACAGCCGTGTTTGGAAAACACAGACAGGCCCACCCACCATGTTGCTCCGTGAGAGGCCTAGTACACTTCAGTCACCTGGTCATGATCTCTTGAGTGTGGCAGATCTGACAATCCTAGGTTGCCCCTACGTGCTGCCGGGGCGTAAGTGAGTGGCAGGGAAAATGACGTCCTCAGTCACTGCAAGACATGTTTGACCATAGGAGTCCTCTTTGTAATAAAGGTCATCTTGAATTGTATTTATTCAGAATTCAGGTTTTCATATAGTAGAACAAACATCAAACTTGAGGTCTCAGCTCTGTCACTTGCTAGACATGTAATAAAGTCAAAGGCAAGTGGCTTAATCTCTCTGAGACTCATTTTAAAACAATATATAATGAATGATTGAGTGAACTAATGAGCGTATATGCACTCTTATGTCTCTGAAGTCACCGTAGCAAGTAAGAGAAAGTCCCTGTTTACACATTCTATGGGGGGTGGGGTAGACAATAGGCAAAGAATTACATGGTGATAGACAGAAGGCTGGTGGCGCTGTGTGCTTTGGAAGAGAGTAAGGCGGGGAGAAGAGAGGGTGACTGAGAGTTGCTCTTTCATATAATGTGGTCACTGATAGCTTTGCTGAGGAGGTGACATTTGGGGATAGACCCCAATGAGGTGAGCCATGGATATCTGGGCACAGGGCTCCAGGCAGAGGGAGCAGTGTGTGTAAAGTCCTGGGGCACAAGTGGGCCTTGCCTGTCCAAGAGACAGCCATTGCGGCTACAGTAGAGGGAACAAGAAGGACAGAGGGGGCAGGAAATTGCAGTGCGACTTGAGAGGTGCTAAATCCTCAGGAAGGGTGACACAGCTATGTGGACAGTGAGGAGAAGCCGATGAGGGGGTCTGGGCCAGGTGAGGTGGGCTGTAGGCTCTTCAGGATTCCAGGCTGCCTGCTTTCTAAGGTAAAAGTTTAGGGCAGCAGCAGCATGACATGGCCAGCTTTGCATCTGAGAAGACCTTCTGTCAGCCTCTGGCATCCAGTTTTCTCACCTATAAAATGAAAACGGTGGCACCAAACCTTATAAGATATTGTCAAGATCGAATGACATTTTTGATAAGGGCTGGTTGAGGTTAAGTTGCACAGTACCAATACAAGCTGCTATTACAATAATTAGCCTCTCCTGTTTGCTGAATGAATTTTAGTAATCTAGGGGCAAATGGTCAGATAACAGTCTCAGGATTTGAAGTACACTTTCCTCATAGATTGTCTCACTTAATCCTCACACCTCATCTAGAGTGGTTGAAATTATTATTACTCCCTTTAACAGAGAAGGAGACTGAGGCTCAAAGAATTCAGAGAGGTTAATATGCACAGTTGGTGAGTGCAGGAAATGGGCTTTCAATAAAAACTTTCTGATTCCAGCTCAGTTCCTAAGAAGAGGGTGCTTGTGTCTGTGGCGGTAGGACATAGGGAGGTGGGGTGGGAAGTCAAAGTATAGATTCAAACTTGAATTGGATAGAAGCAGAAATGAACTTGTTGAGAGCCACTATGGATGTGATGCCCACACACAGTCCCTGGAAAATAATACAGCATTATAGACTGCACAGATTAATACACAATAAAATTGCCGAAAGTACTCTAGGCAGATGCTAGCTATGACACGGAAAGCTTAGGAAAATAAGGCGAAATCATAACAAACCAGCTGATGGCAATTAAATGCAGATGACAAAAGAACAACACAGTTCAGCTAAGATCTGAGAGCCTCACTGCAACTGTGATTGGGGCCCTGAGAAAGATCAGGGCATATGGTGGGGAAGGGTGCAACACCTGCTGATGCTGCAGCCCGTGGGAAAAGCCCATCTCCTCCCTTCAGAAACAGTTCATGAGAAGACAGAGGCTCTATGAAAAAGCAATCATCTCCAGCGATTTCACCCTGAAGTCCCTTTTGGCCTGCACCCCAGCACTTTCAAGGAGTTCCTAGGATTCTTTGAAAACTGTAAGTGCCCGGGGCTTCTGCTTTGGTTTTGGAGTGTCAGAGGGCTGGCGGGTTCTGCAACTGTCTAACACATGATAGTAACTTAGCAAAGGACATTTCCACAGAGTTATTAAAAGGCAGCCCTCTCAGCCTCCAAGCAAGACTCTTCTCTCCCTGAGCCAGAAATGAGACTGGACCTTTCTCGAAGTTTGCCGAGAAAGGAGTTCTGTAGCTTTTGGTATTTCTTCCTCTTCTAAATGTTCTCTGCTGAAATGGAGTCTCATTTATTCCTCTTGTTCATTCTTCATCTCCTGTCCTGGCGTCAGTAGTTCTCGGAAAAGCTCATTGATGCTGAGTTCGCATGCTTGTGGGAAGCAAAAGTGAGGCCAGAGTCAGGGTGAAGAGGAAGAGAAGGAGGAGGAGGGAAGGGGCCAGCTGCCGTGCCTCCAGCCTCCTTGTACAGCAGTCCAGGGGCCACCATGGCTGGGCGGCGTCCCTGGCGTGCTTTTATCAGCATTATCATGCAATATTCCCAGTCTTCTTTGTCTTTGCATTTTATCAATACCACCAGAGGAGCCTGCTGTCCCTTTCTGTGGGTTTATTAATATTGCCCTCTGATCTATGGGTAGCTGCCACACTTTATATTCCAGCCCCATCCTGGCTTCTCCAAACTCAGACACCATATTTAATTAGATTTTCTCCCTGGCTCAGGCAAACAGAAATTGAACTCCCAGTATATCTCTATTGCTCCAGAGTTGGCGTCTGACAGAAGTAGACAGCTCTCTTTCCCTCTCTGGCTTGCTCTGCCCCATCCCCTTCATTCCCACCTCTGATATTAATATTCTAAGTTCAATCTTTGACCCCAAACTCTGAAATTCATCCTCATGTTACCCACTGTCATGCAAATGAATCATGTGCCAGAGGTTTTTGTTGCTAAAACTTTCTTGATCTTCTTCCAGACTCTGGCTGGCCCTGTCTGTGGGCGGGTGGTATAGCATGAAAGGTGGGAGTAGGGTGGAGCGTGTCTCCATCCAGATGTCAAGGCTGAGGGTCAGTCTGTCCCACAGCAAGGAGACACATTGAACGTCCTTTTTAAAGTTATTATTATAAAGATGTGGGGTACAACTCAGGGTTAGGTATACAAACGTTGATTATGCAGGTACCCTTGTTGATGAGGTATGCCCCTCCCTACCCTGGCAGTTTCCCTCAACTACCAATCCTACCCTCCCACTCCTGACAGTTTCCCACTACTGCCAGTCGCTTTCTTATAGTATAATTGTTCAAGGTTCGCTTATGAGTGAGAACATATGGTACTCTGTTCTTTGTTTCTGTGATAGATCACTGAGTATGATCAACTTTAAAACCATCCAAGTTGCTGAAAAGTTCATATATTTGTCCTTCTTTATGGCTGCATAATATTCCATTGTGTATATGTGCCACATTTTTTTTATCCAATCCAGCTTTGATGGGCAACATGGTTGATTCCATGTTTTTGCTATTGCGAATAGAGCTGCAACAAACATACGTGTGCGGGTATCTTTTTAGTAGAATGATTTGAGTTCCTCCAGGTATATTCCCAATAGGGGAATTGCTGGGTCATATGGAAGGTCAATTTCTAGTTCTTTCAGAAACCGCCACACCGTCTTCCAAAGAGGTTGCACTAGTTTGCATTCCCACCAGCAGTGTAGAAGTGTTCCTTTTTTTCCGCATCCTCGCCAGCATCTGTTGTTGTTTTAAATGTCCTTTCAAGATGATGACTTCACCTTTGGAGTAATTCAGCAGGAGGGTCTTAGGGAAAAAACAAAAGAAAACATTTTTTAGTGTTACAATTTCTTTCATCTGTAAAATGGGAAAGGAGCAGAATTGGCTTTTATTGAAGTTATGAAAAATGACCTTAAATTCCACTTTTTGTCAATTAAATGTGAAAGGAAGGAGCAGAATTTATAATAAACCTTGAAGACACAGGAAGAAGTCATCCTGAACTGGCTTTCCTATGCCTAGGGAAGGCCTGCTGGCTAGGAGGAGGAGTGGGGGCTCTAGACAAGCCCTTTCCCCTAACAGCCCTGACCTGGACATGGAGCCTGAGGTCTGGAGGTCTTCACAAAACCTTCCTTTTTTTCCTCCTCAGTTACCTTGTACCCCCTCAAGAAATTCACTGAATCTATTTGAGACTCAGCTTCCTTACTAATTAAATGGGGATAATGACAGCTGCCCTCTGCATGTCACATAGAAATGACCTTTGAATATCTATGCACACGCTGTGTTCCATACTCTGTGATGCTCCATGTTCAGATCAGGCATTCTTGTTTTCAGTTAAAAATCTTGATTTCTAATTGTTATTGGGCAATGTAAAAGAGAAGACAATAATCTTTGTTGACTTTGAAATCAGTTTTACTTTTCTTATCCAGGAAATTTACCCTTATAATAAGCTTACCTTGCCTGAGCACTTAAACAGACAGGTATCAGAAGGGACTTAGGCTGACAAAAAATAAAATAAGGAAGGAAGAGGGGAAACACAAACAAGCTAACAGCAAGAGGGTGGTTTACCCAGATTTCTTGGGTCGTGTTTGAAATGGCTTCATATCAAGACAAAAAAAATGCACATTTACTTTAAAGCATATTGCACATTTGAGATATTTACCTGTGAAGAGCTACCAAGCACTCCTCAGAGGTAAGATGTGTTTGCTTGCTACCTCCACCACCACCAGGGAAGAAGGAGCTCAGGAGGAATGGTTCCGGGGACTCAGGGCCATCCACATTCCCAGCTGTGGGCGCCATCTCCCCAGCAGCTCCTAGCATTGTTCACCCCAACCCCCATCCCTTGTTCTAGGGGTCAGGGCTGGTGAAGGGGCAGAGAGAAGACAACACAGGACCCTCTCACTGACCAGCTGGAGAGGATGTGGACGGGTCATTGGGTTGGAGTGAAAGGTTCTGGAGTTGGCCTGATGTGGGTTGCAATTCTTACTGTACCATCCAGTAATGACCTCTGGTAGTCTCACTGAACCTCAGTTTTGTTTCTTGCATCAAAGGGAAACTACTGCCTGTTTTATAGGATCACAGGATTAAATGGAACCATGCAGTGAAGCATTAGGGTGGGCCCTCTGCACTGGGAGTGTCTTCCTCTCCCCATCCCCAAGCACCCAGCATCCCTCAGAGGTAAGATGGGATAGTAGGTTGAGTACATGCTCAGATCCAATTGTCAAGGAGCCATGTTTGCATTCTGACTTTGGGGTCTGATCCACTAGGAATCCTGGGGTGAGTGGAACCAGGACAGGGTGAAGCATTTAATTGCCCAAGGCAAAAATCAAGTTCCTCAGAGATGCCCTTGGAGCAGGGGCTTCAGACTGCCTGTGTCAGCCCTCCCCTCACTCAAATTTTGTTTCCTCAGCAAAAATCTGATTTGATGGCCCAGAGATACCCACAATCAAGGCCAGATGATTCTGCCCAGGGTGGAGGCATGGTCTGGACCCCTATCGGCTTAGCCCTGGGGGTTTCGCTGCTGTTTTCTTAAAGGGAAAGGGCAAGTCTGAAAACCACACTTCTCAAGCAGATCTGCCTTCTTCAGGGAAGTCCCGTGACATGTTCCATTCCTAGGGCTGGTTGATGGCAGAGATGATTCTGGAATGAAATCCTAATCCAGGGTTCATCTTATGACACCATGATGACTCTTGACGGAGGAGCTCTTGCTGTTTCCTCTTTAACTGGATTGCTGCATATATAGTTGTGCCTCTATATCTATGGAGGATCCATTCCAGGACCCCTGAGATGCCAAAATCTACTATGTTCAAGTTCTTGATTATATAATGGTGTATTTGCATATATCCTATGCGCATCCTCCAGTATACTTAAGTCATCTCTAGATTACTTACAATACCTAATACAATGTAAATGCTATATAAACAATTATACAGCATTTTTATGTTTGTATTATTTATTGTTTTTTCTTCAAATATTTTACAATTATGGTTGGTTGAATCCACAGATGTGGAATCCACAGGTGCAGAGGGCTGACTGTATTAGGTAAGCTGTTCCAACATTTCAGTGGCTTAGTACAATGAAATTTATTTCCTACTCGTGTAATGTGGCATTTCTGGTCAGCAGATGGCGTTGCGTCCCACTATGACGCCGATGACTCAGGGACTTGAGCTCTTTCATCATGTGGTCCCATGATCTCCTCAGGCCTTGCTTCCTCCTTCTCTAGAGGAAGGAAGGAGAAAGAGCTGAGGGGACATTGGCACTTCTCAGAAGCTTTGGCCTGGAAAAGGCACGTATCACTTTCACTCATGCTGTATTGGCGAGTGCTCATGTCTGTGGCCATGTTTCTCAGTGAGAGAGACTAGGACATATAGTTTGGCTGTGTGTCCAGAAAGAAGAGGAAAACAGAAAACTGGGTGCTGGGGCCTCACGGGAAAACTGCTTCAGGCTGCCCTCTGATCACCAAGCATTTGTTGTGCAAAACACACTCACACACCCTGGTCTCGGAGGGGATGGTCTTCTCCCTCACATTTTCGTGTGGTTTCTCAAGGTCTGGCAACCTGTGAAATAGAAGGGCATTTTATCTATCCTCAAGATACCATGCGGGAGCAAGGACAAGAGAATGGCTACTATCCATGGCAGGCACATCACATGGTGGACGTGATGAAGCATTGTTGGTAGGCAGTGTGGACATGTTCTACCCTGGCAGTGGGGGAGTTCCTTGATGAGATCCTGCTTGCAATCTCTGGCAAAGATGCCCTTGTCCGTTGTCCTCCAGAGCCCTGCTAGTCCTCTGGGTGGTTCTTCCTTGTCTACCACCTTCCGTGTCCACTTCTGACTGGCGTGCTATAATCACTCACAGGCTCTTTCAGTCTAGCTAATAGTTTCTTTGGTGTTCAATTCCCTTAAAACTTGGTAGGCTTCTGAACTGTTTGCTTCCAGTCAGTTCCAAATACAAGTATCAACACCTAAAAGTTCTTTCCAAGCATTGTTCTCAAGTGTACTTACATTCTTTTCTTCTTTGCCTCATGCCATTCTCTCTCTCTCGGTTTAATGACAGCCACCGTGAGACATCAGAAACAATCAGCTTGGAGGGTATATGAGTTTGCTAGGGCTGCCATGACAAAGTACCTCAAATTGGGTGGCTTAAAAGAAATTTGTCATTTCACAATTTTCAGGGCTAGAAGCCTAAGATCAAGGTGTCAGCAGGGTTGTTTCTATTGAGGATTGGGAGGGAGAATCAGTTCCATATCTCTCTCCTAGCATCTAGTGGTTTGCTGGCAATATTTGGTGTTCCTTGGTTTCTGCTTTGTTACCCCAATCTCTTATTTCACATGGCGTTCACATGGCTTCACATGGCATTCTTCCTGCGTATATGTCACTGAGTCCAAGTTTCCCTTTTTATAAGGACACTAGTCATATTGAATAGGGGCCCATCCTACTCCAGTATGACCTTATCTTTGCTAATTACATTTTGTAATGATGCTATTCCCAAATAAGGTTACAGTCTGAGAAAGTGGAGATGAGAAATTCAGCATGTTATTATTTAGAGGACACCACTCACCTCATTACCAAAGGGAAGGCAGTTTCTTTAATATGATCTTTGCTACAGGGCTTATTCCCTCTGCTTAACTGAGAATTATCAATGGACCTTTGTTTTTCAAAGGTCCTTTCAGTTTCCTCTCTATTCTAGCCCCTCAACCCCCCAAGTTGCTGAATACCTTTCAGATGTTCTACCTAGAAAGAAGACCCATTCACATTAAAAGGAACAAATGGTGAAGACCTACTATGTGCCAGCGACTACCACATATCTTATATCTCTTTTAGCTGCAACATTGTGGGATTCTGTGAAATTAGGATGGATCTTCCATGCCTGGGAGGAGAGGACTTATCTAGGAACAGCTTCTACAACTTGTGCACACTCCCTAACCTTTTCAAGCCTTTGTTTCTATGTCAGCTGCTAGGTGAGCCTTCCCTATTTAAAAGTAGACTGCTCAGCATTTCCCATCTCCCCTTCTCTTTGTCTCCATAGAATTTATCCTAACTGCCTTCTCACAGGGTGTGCGATTTTCTAATTTTTGTGTTTATTGTCTGTTTTTCAGCACTGCCAGACTCCATGAAGACAGCAGAGATTCTGCCTGCTCTGCTCGTTGAAGGGTTCCATGCCTCCAGCAGTGCTTGGAACTCAAGATATGTTCAGTAGATCCCTGCTGGAGCGCATTGGAGGTGTCTGGATCCTCCCTGCAAGACCAGAGCTGAGGGAAGGCACCAGGGTGGCATCAGAACTACAGTGAAGCATGTGGGCTTAGGGACACCCTGAGCTGACTGGAATCCTGGCTCAGTGCTTTACCATCTGGGTGGCCTGAGGAAAGGCATTATATCTTTCTGTTCTTTAGTTCCCTTGTTGAACAATGGGAGCAATGACAGTCCTTCACTCACAGGATTGCTATGAGAATTTACAGATAGAATGTATAATGAAATGCTTAGACGAAGCCTGGATTTGCTGGAAGTGCTCAGTCAATGTTACTTCTGCTTGTTAGGGCTGTTGTTAATAACACTAAATCTCACAAAAGAAAATCCCTCTGCCTTTTCTTGTGTCTTTTCACTGCTGATACGTTTTGAACTTGACCCTGTATCTTCGAGTTCATGAAATGGTACCTCCATAGGTGAGAAGGCAGAGGATGACTTTTGCTGTAAAACACTCCATTTTATTCCATTTTTTTTCTGCCAGGCTCCTTGGACAATCATGTGACTGCGTGTGTAGCTGTGAGGACACAGGACACCAGACTGCAGATTCTGCTAGACCCTTCTCGGCTGGAGCACCTCCACCCTCGCATCTTAGTGTATCTACCTCAGCTTCTTTATCCATAACATGATGGGGTTTCTTTCTTGGTAGGATATTTGAAGAGAGTTCTAAAATTTGGGGCATCAAAGTATTGGAATAAAGAGGAAACTGAAAGGGGCTTTGAGGAACAAAGGCCCGTTGATGATCTTCAGGTAAACAGAGGGACCCTGATGATGTGTAAAGCCCCTTCAGTTCAAACTTTCCCTGATATTGCTATGGTTTAGACAAAAAGATTTCTTTGCAGTTATCATCCCAGTTGTTGCTGTTTAGATTGTGTGTGCTGTCGTGCTTGCCAAACTCACTTGTCTTCTAATGCTATCCAGGTTAGATGCTCTGTTGGCCTGGGTTGTCTCTCTGTGATGCATCTCTGACCCACAGGCACAGCTTTGGTTCTCCAACTTCACTGTGCAGCTTCCCTCCCAGGTGCTCCTCCCCTGCCCAATGGGACTGAGGTGCACAGGTACAAAGAGTGAGGGTGTGAGGTATGAGTATGTAGAGGGAGTGAAAAGTCACCAGCTAGACCCATGCTTTCTCCCCAACCCCTCTTAAACAAGACTTCACTCAGGGTCAGCAGGATGAGACTAGACAATTATATTCTGAGTGAGCATTTTATTAATGAAGGGAGAAGACAGCAGAGGGGACTGTAATGATATCATAGTATGTCTGATCTAATTATGCTAATCAATTTGTATAGCTCATCAGAGGGAATCCCAGTTGGGCTTGTGGCAGGAATTCCCCAGAGGATCTGGAGAGGCTGTTCCAGGACTTGGGAGGTTGTTGGGAGAACATCCCAAGACCTTATAGGATTGGAAATCTTCCCATTTCTGGCTACTGCCTGTCCCTTCCATCAGATTGAATGAGGAGGTGGCCTGGGAGTTGGGGAAAAAACCGCAAAGAGAACAAGAGGCTGGAGTGGAGAGGTGGGGGCCACCAGAGCTTGTGAGTCTAGAAGGAGCAATGGAGGCTCCTGGGTGAGTGGGCCACTGGGTGGGCTGTGTGTGGCCCTGTCCTGCTCTGGTGGCAGAAACTGCAACCTTGCTGCACAACAGAGCACTATGAAACACAGGGACCTTGATCCCCATCCAAACCATCCACATGCTGCCTCTGGCTGCTATCTGCTCTCTCACCTATAGATTCTTAAGCACACTCTTTACCCCACAGATTTCATTTTCCCTGTGTTAGCCAGAGTATTAGAGTATTGTCACTGGATAATGCCTATGTCTTCAGTTCTCATCTTTCCTTCCTTCTTCCTACCTTTCCTTCTTCCTCTCTTCACCCAAAGATGTGCATATTTTTATGGCTGGTCTAGACTTCATTTATTGGTGGGCAGGTAGCATATTGGTTATTGAAGGCATCTTGGGAAAACCTAGAGACCCAAATAATCCTACTCTCGCCTCACGGCAGCCTAAAATTCCATGTTTGTTTGTTTGTTTATTTAGACTTAAACTATACAGGGTCCATCTTTCCTGGGCATGTGAGTGAGTGTGTGCAATCCTTTGCACTATCACTCATCATCTCCACCAATGGGAATCATTTCCAGATCCTTTCTTGTAGGCAGTTGGGAGTGTGGTAGGGAGAACAGTGGCTACACTGTCATATTTACCAGTGCTACTCAAGGCTATGTCTTTGATGGTCACCTGTAAGACACACCAGTGTCTTTGTACAGACTGTGTCTTCTGATTCCAGAGGAAAACTGAGACCTCTGGGCAGAATGCCTGCAGTCTCTGGCCAGCCTCTGTCTTTCTACTCTGCCAGAGGCCAAGCTCAGGAGGACAAGCCCCTAAAACAAACATTTGCTGACTGACTGGCTAGGAGCACCCTCCTTCAGGGCAGCCTCAGTGGTCTGGGTGTAGAAAAGTAAAGAGAATGGGGATGGAGTTGTGAATATGGAGAAGGTGCCCAGAATTCTGGTAGGGGCTGCCTTGGGAGTTTCCAGCTTCTAGTTTGAAGAATATGGAGTGTATTCTTACTGCAGATCTGGGCACTATAGGTTGCTGAAATATTAGACTCCAAATTTAGAGCTGAGAGTGTTACTGGCTGTATTAATTTTCTATTGCTGCTGTAACAAATGATCACAGATGTGGGGCTTAAAACACACATTATCTGACAGTTCTGCAGGTCAGAAGTTCAAAGGAGCTAAAGTCAGGTGTCAGCAGGCTGCGTGCCTTTCTGGATTTCCTCCCTGCACCTGCATGCCTTGTCTAGCTTCTGGAGCTCCTCAGCTCATGACCCTTCTTCCATCTTCAAAGCCAGCAATGCTGCCTCTCTCTGACCACATCTTCCTCTCTGACCACAGCCACGAAGGGTTCCTCTGCTTTTAAGGGCTCATATCATTAGGTGAGGCTCATCCAGATAGTCCAGGACAATCTCAGAGTCCTTAAATTTTCTTATATCCACAAAGTCCCTTTTGCTATGTAAGGTGACTTATTCACAGGGTCTGGGGGTTAGCACATGGATATCTTTGGGGGTACATTATTCTGCCTACCACCCTAGTAGTACCTAGACAAGTCTAAGCAAGTCCCTAAGAATGAGCCTCTAGGAGGTTCTGGTCCTCATAGAGCAGGGACTCTGGGAAGAAGTCTGCCAGGGACCACAGATGTAGAGCAACAACACTGTACCTACTCTTTCTTTCTTGCTTTGGGTAGTGTGAAAGTGTGATGGCCAGATGCTCATCAAGCCTATTTCTTCTTTTGGGGGCACAGTTGGTGACATAAGCCTTCCTTATAGCTAAGCAAGGCCACAGGACCGCCTTGTGGCCAGCATTATGTGGGTCTAGGTGAGGTGTGTTGTTTCCAGGCACTGACCACACGATCCTCCTGCACACTGGCAGGACATGCAGGATCCAGGGAGGCTGCTGTGCGCTGGTGATAGAGAAACCAAAGGGAAGGTGACTGCATGAAACTTCTGACATTTCAATATGGCTTCTAATATGCATCAGACCGTGATGTGAGTGATAAACTAGACTTCATAGTGTTTGGCTGTTGAATGATGAGATTCTTTGTTACAGAAGTTTGTCAACCCTGAATAATCTAGGAATTGGTCTCAGAAGTGGGTGCTTCCATAATAAAAGAGTCTAAAACATGGGCCATTGGCTTAACAGTCTGGTGGTGGGCGGTGAGGAAACACATTCGGGAGGTGGGAAGGCTGGAGAGCCACGCAGCTGCGGCAGAGCACTCAGTACGACCTTGCAGTGACAATCTGGAAGGGAGACCCTGTGTCTGGGGTTTTAGCTCTAGGGGAAGTGTTTGGAAAATAGAATATCAGCAGTGTGTGCATGTTTGTGTATGCTGGGCTCCTATTGTCTGCCCTTGGCAAGGCATTACAAGAAGGAAGTTAGGAAACAATGAGCTGATTTGCAAAAACAACAACAACAACAACAAAAATCTGTAGAGAGAATACAGGAGTATGGGGCATCAAACATGTCCCAGCTATTATCACGGTGCAACAAATTATGCTAAAACTTAGCACCATAAGCCACTTATTATGCTCCCAGACTCTTTGTATCAGGAGTTCAGAAAGGATATAGCAGGGACATCTTGCCTCTCCTGGGCAGTGCTTGTGGCTCTGCTGGAAGACTTGAGACTTGGGGACTGTAATCTGTGGAAGTCTCATTCACTCGGTGTCTGGTGGCTGATTCTGGCCATGGGCCAGGGTCCTCAGTGCCTTTCCACATAGACCCCTCCATGTGATCTCCCCACATGGGTTCATCTGAGTTTCCTTACTGCATGGCAATTGGGCTGCCAGGCAGAAGTTGTATTGCTTTTATGACCTGGCCTTAGCAGTCAGCCAATGTCATCTCTGCCCCAGGCCAGTCATTATTGCTAAGTCACTAAGGCCAGTCCCTATGTAGAGGGAGGAGAATCATGATGGGCTGAGTGTCAGTGTTCTGGGAGAACATGTGTGACTGGCAAGATTGCTATGACCACAGCTAGTTTTGGGAAAATACAATCTGCCACAGAGGGGCTGGAAAAGACAACTGCTTCCTTAACAGCCAGGTATGTGATTGAAAAGGTTGACACAGAGACCCATTCAAATGTTTCAGTTGAACAAAGTGACTTGGTCTCTTAGCAAAAAGTTAGATTGGGGTGTGGCTGTCCCATTCAAGCCTATTGTTCCCTATAGCCTCAAGACAGCTGTTGAGAATGAGACAGGCAGAAGGGTGAGGGAGGAAACAAAGAAATCAAGCATATTTTTAGAATTATGTCTGGAAAAGACCTTGGATGTGTTTGTTTTGCAAATGGAACTGTCTGGAAGAAAATGAATCAGAAGCTACTATGTTTTTGAGTTTCAGAAGGCCCAGTAGGGTACTCCAAGACCCTACAAGATAGGGGAGCCAGAGCAGGAACAATCCAAGGTCTCTGAATAACCCTCCTGGCTCTGGCCCCCCACCATCCCCACTGGTCCACAGAAGACTGATATGTGAGCAAGAAATAAGCCTTTGGGGTTTCAGTAAATAGCAGTTAGTCTACCCTGACTAATACAAGCTGTTTTCCTGGCATATCCTTTGAAGAAACTAACATTTGAATGTAAGTCCACTTCTCTCATGGACTGGCACACCAATTCCCTGCTCTCCCACTCCTGCCAGCCATGGCTGATTACTTCAAGGGTGTCCAGATGACATAAGCCCAGTCAGCTAGATTATTGGCCTTGGGCGTTTGGATCTGGGAATTTAGTAGGCTGGTATTATGCACTGGGGATGAGAGAGGTGCCATGGGGGTGGGGGGAGCTGGTGGGGCTGGACAGCCACTGCCTGCTGCTGCACTGGAAGCAGGGAGCTGGGCAACAGAGGGAGAGCATTGCATGCTGAGCAGAAAGCGAGATGACACTGTGCCCTGGGGTAGTTCGGGAGGCACCTGGTGCTGGTCCTGGTGCCCTAGCTGGCATTTCTTGGGTTCTGTGAGAGAGTCTTGATTCTTATGATAAATTCCCTTTGACCTAATCTAGTTTTAGTGGGCTTCAGCTATGGTAAAAAGCTGTTGATTGAGACAGAAGCAAAAGGGAGGAGTGTTCATGGTATTTCAGGTGGAAAGAGCAGGTTCCAAAATAGATTGCACATTATGATCTTGAACTTGTGACAATAATTATTATATAGGTATATGAGGAATGCAGAATAGACACCAACATATAAACAACGATCATCTCAGGAAGTGGAGAAGAGTATAGGTAATCAGTATTCAATTTTTTAATCAGAAAAAAAAACCAGGTTTTAAATATACAGTATACCTGAAAAGGAAATTGAGGAACACAAAACAAATTTTAAACTAATTGAGAATACAAATGGAAGATTTCTGATTGGCAGACTTTCTCTGGGGCATGTCTTACCTTGTCTGAGGGCGCCTTGGGCTGCTGAAAGGTTCTCAGCTCTTTTCATTCTGCACCAGCTGTGAGCCTCAGGCGGTGACCCTCAGTTCCCATACTGGGCTACAGTGTAGCTGGGTTGCAGCCTCTGGCTCTCTGAAAGATAAAGAAATTTGCCTCCTTAGGACTGGACCTGGCTTTGCCTGCGTCAACTCGCTGTCTTAGCTACTCACTATCTTTTGGAAAATCCAGGCAGCTTCCTCTGCTTTTGTCTTCTCTCAACTCTCCCTCTAGCCTGGGCTTTCCCTACTTTCGTTCTTTATATTGCCAGCTCTGGGTCTGGGAAGTTCTGCTTTCGCCTGATTGGTTCCTCTGAAAGATAGCTGACTCACTTTTACCTCTGGTGCCTTTTGAATTCTTTAGCTTTCGTCTTCATCTTGCTCTGTCTGGCCCCACCACTTCTTCCCAGGATCCAGTTGGCTTGGATTTGTCTGATTTGCCAAAGTAGAGATGATTGGTCCAATTCGGCCCAATGACTATTCCCTCTCCTTCCTATTTGCCTCCTGGAGGCATATTTCAGAGCTCTCAGAATCATTTTGCAAAGGCAGCACAGTTCAAACTCACAGCAAGAAGACCCAGGCCTTGAGCAACAGACCCTCTCCTGGCCAGTTCCCTGGAGCTCCCTGCCAGACGCCTCTTCTGAAAGGACATGGGTAGTTTCCCTGCTTCAAAGGATTTAGGATGTCTGCCAAAATGGAATTGTACCAGCTCCATGCAAAATGCTGCTGGTTGCAAACTCGTATTTTGAAAATGCTGATGAAATTTTCATTTTATTGTTTGTTTTAATTATCATCCTCTTATTGCCTTGCAGCAATGTTCTCTTCCCCCTGCAGGAATGTTAGCGCAAACACAGCTGCATCCTTGGGTTTGTGCAGAAGGGGCCCAGAAGGAGTGAAACAGACTGCAGGCAGGAAATGAATTTGACCCCAGCCATTTGCATGGACCTGAGTTTGGAAATGTCTCTGTCATGAGAATGCACCGGCAGAAGGAACAGAGTTCCTTGTGGAACAGGGTAGCTGACCAGTGTTCTTGAGGCCTCCCTGTCCTTCGTAGACATAGTTGTCCCTGGGAAGGTGGTAAAGATGTGCTTTCATTCTTCTTTTTGGGAGACAGGGGATTTATTTAGGAAATCAGAAGTTGCAGCTAAATAGAAATCCATAACTCATAGTCACTGAAGCACAATTCAGAAATGGCTTTGTTGTTTTAAATATCTCTGTTTACACATGAGGCATCATGTATAATTCATAAGAATTTTGTATCCCTTACTAGTCAGGATCAGCAAATGTGGCTTGCGCATTTACCTCTGTAGGGCCTAGTGATGCACTGCCTCACCTGAGTGGGGCAGGCTCTTGCGGTCTTTTGCGACTCTCATATCATGAGGACTTTGTGAAGAACGCATCTCAAATGTCAGCCTCACAACAAAGTAAAGAAGTCATAGATATTATTCCCATCCCTATTCCTGTTCCTACATCAGGGAAGCAATGCTCTAACCAGGCTTGTGGTGCCTGGAGTAAAACTTGTGACCATTGGGCTCCAAGGTTCATGTTTCATTTCTCTGAAAACAGGAGTGATAGGACCAAAAAGCATAACACAACATTTTGTTGTTGCTTGAAGGATGGAGATAGTTTTCTAACCCTGCTCTGTGGGAGGTGTTTTCATCATTTTGGTTTTCTAATTACCCTTGGGTTTATTTATTTATTTTTAAAAAGTAGTTAGCTGTGCCAGTGTGAGGAGAATGACATCACTTAAGGGTATCCAAGTTCTCCAAATATTTTGATACTTATCTTGATATAACAGGATTTGGTGGGGGGCTTTGCTAGGAAAATCCTAGGCTATGTGTACTGATGGCAGTCAGGGCATTTTATAACGTGACAGCTAGAGAAAATATTGTTTAAACATCAATATTGAGAAGGGTTAGGGCAGATACCTTGGGTTTTGTCCTGGGTAGCTGCCTTATGGAATTACAGTTCAACATTCACTCATATTTATCTGGTCAGTCTCTTGTCCTTCTGCCTTTCCTTCTACTAAGAAATCCCCCCCATTCTTCTATTGCTGGGGAAGACACAATTATACACATGCACTGTTACAGTTTCAGAGCACATAGGACTATGTGCTGAAGGCTTTCTTCAGTCTCTCTTTATGGATCCTTTGAAATTTCATTGTCTCATCAGAGGATGAAATTCAATGAATGCTTCACAATTAGGCTTTTATGGATAAGAGATGGAAAGAAATATTGGTATCACAGTATCCAGTTGCAAATATCATTTATTAATCTGAGAAGCCAGAGGGATTTAGGGCTTTCTGAGTCAAACACTGAGAAGCTGAACATTTTTAGTCTTTAAAAGCTCAGGAACTGGGCCCACAGGCCAGCAGGAGCACTTCCTTGCTGTGTCAATTCGTGTTTTAGCTGAAGGTCCTTCTCAGCGCAGGCAGAGGCCTCTGTCAAAAGCAGGCTTAGTATGGCAGCTGTCCCAGGCCTGGCCCCATTTCCTTCCCTCCCCCGCTCCTCCTTTCTCGTGGTAACTTTCTGTGGGGTTGGGGCCTCTTGGGACTTATCAGGTGCACCTCATTCACTGGGCTTCACTGTATGAGATGGGGCTCAGCTGGAGGCAGTGAGTGTGGGGGGGAAGAAAGGGCTGATTGACTTTGGTTTGGGACCAGCTCCAAGTCCTGCGAGGCTTGCAAATGTTTAGGGGGTGATTTCCATATCACTCTAAAGTTGCTTGTTTTTCTCCC
Source organism: Tarsius wallacei (assembly GCA_963574415.1). Lineage (NCBI taxonomy): Eukaryota > Metazoa > Chordata > Mammalia > Primates > Tarsiidae > Tarsius > Tarsius wallacei. The sequence continues at coordinate 24,340 of CAUYQG010040646.1, forward strand.
AAAGGCGAAGGCTGCTGCCAAGAGTGGAGGACTTAAAGCTGGAGGCTGCCCCAAAGATGGGGGAAATGAAGAAAACTCCATTTCTGGAGCGCAGTGGTGTGTGTGTGTGTGTGTGTGTGTGTGTGTGTGTGTGTGTGCGCGCGCGCGCGCGTGCGTGTGCGTGCATTGGGGTGTGTGTGTGTGTGCATGTGTATGCGTGCATGTGTGGCAGTCTTTGGCTCCTTGTTATTACTCTATAATAGAGATCACAGTGCCGAGGCAAAGCCCAGAGCTGTGCTAGGCATTCTGCCAGCAGCCAAAGTACAGTGTGATGTCTAGAGAGGGAATTCTTGGAAGAAAATGGAATGTTGTAAAGTGGAAATCTCAGGTGCTTTGGGTTGCAGGGCAGGGTGGCCATGAGTTTGGAGTGACCTTCTGTGAAACTATGCAGGTGAGGACATTTGGCAGGAGGAGCCAGGGTGAGTCTATCGCAGTTGGAGTTGTTGGATTCCCTTTAGGCAAGTCACTAAGTTTCTAGGTTGTGGATGGAGGTCATGATCCTTCTGGAAGTCTCTGGTTTGTGATTCTGCAGAGGAGAGAAGCAGCAAAATGAATAAGCTGCTGTCCCTGCCCCTGAGAAACTCACTGCAGAGCTGGGGAGACAGGTGCAAAGCTTGGAAGAGACCACGATGTCTGCTGTGTCTCACTTGGTGAGAGGAAGAGCACGTGACTTCTGAGGGCCTTTCCAATTCTGAGGTTCTGAGTTTCTCCAAAGCCAAACCAATGAAGTCATTCATTCATTTCTTTGATTATTTAGCAGTTATATATTAAGTACCGTTAATAAGCCAGGCCCTGGGGCTATACTGAGAAACAAGACAGAAATTCCCCTGCACATATGGAGCTTAAAGTTTCAAACAGATTTTGAAGAGATGGTTACAAGAGCATTTGGTAAAAGGAAGAAACAAAATATATTTTACCCAGACTGAGGCAGACCCTTCCTCAGGAGTACTTGTGGATGGCATATTGGAGTAAGTGATGTTTAATTCATACCTGACAGACAATTGGCTGAGGGAAATGGAACAAGATATTTCCTTGATGACATTTTCAGGGAGCAAAGAGAGGTGTTCAGGGCGGCTGGAGAATGAAAAGCTAGTGAGAAAGGGAAGACAATGTTGGACAGGAGTGGAAACAGAAGCCAAATTATTTCTGGCTTTGCCATGGATTATTTTTATCCTCAAAAAGGGGATGTGATGAAAGGTTTTGAGAAGGGAACTTGACTCTGTCAGGTCAAAAGTCACTTTCAAAGAGGACTTTTCTGATTGCCTCAATTGAAATTAGGTTTCCCTAGTTAAACAATCTCAAAAAACACAGAGCTTTTCCTTGAGAGTGCTTGTCCAACTTATACTTAAAGTCATTTTCATGTTTTTTTTTTAATGGCTATCTCTTTCCACTGGTAAGAATGGAGGATCATTGCAACTTTCCTAGCCAGTCTCTGTCCATTGCCCTTCCCAGGGCTGACACATTATGGAAATGGAGTCAATGGTGACTGAATGAATACAGGAATTGGATGGATAGTTTTAAAGGATACTTTTGCCTGAGTTGTGAATGGCTTTTTCAGAAGACCAGGCAAGAGTTTGATAAACAGAAAGGAGCAGGCAGAAATTGAAAAGCACTTGGGGTTAGAGGCCACAGGATGTTGTTGTAGGGTAGAAGAGGAAAGGGAGGAGGATGACTAGAGGATGAATATGGTGCCATTTATTGAGGTAAGAACTCCAGATGAGAAGCCCATGGAGTAATTGAGGGTGGAGAGAATGAACTCAGGGTGGGCTCTGGCTGCCCCATGGCCAACTTTAGGGTTGTGTTTGACTTCTTCTTCCTTGCATGTAAGCATTCTCCTTAAATGCCTTGTAGTCTTCCCTGCCCCCATTCTCTGTACAATGTTACTTTTCCATCTGACTATGTTCATTGAGTTTGTTGCCCATGCCAAGTATCTGACATGAGGAATTATACTTTCTCAACTTTTCAAAGAGTCACTCAAGAAGTAGTGTGGGAAAGACCACGTAAAACTGGCTCATACCCTTGCACATTCTTTATATCTGCAGGTGTCTGTTTTAATTCCATGTACTGTCCTCCCCACTTAAACTAGGTTGATGGAACAGATGGAGAAGTTTGTGTGTTTTACCCAAATCTTTCTGAAAATTCTATCCTGCCCACAAACTCCTACAAAGAATCCTTATTGATTATATTACTCCTTTTTCTCAGTCAGAACTAATTGAATTAGAAGCAGACATTTGACCCAAGACCAGTTAACTTATGGATTTAGCAGTGGTAATCAGATACTCTCAGCAATTGAGCTAAGAGACACAGTTTAGGTTTTAGAGCTGAAAAGTTTTGTAAACTTAAGACTGGGGCACTTTGAGGGACCATGAGAATACAATGAGTAGATGATCCTTGGTAAAGAAATAGAAGAAGGAACTAGATAACAGAAAGTAAAACCCTACAAGCCAGAAGGGATTGGAGCTCCATTTACAATCTCCTCAAACAGAAAAATAGCTTCATCTATGAAGGAGAAATGACGTCTTCCTTAGATAAGTAAACACTCAGGAAATTTGTCACTACTAGACTGGCCCTGCAAGAAATACTGAAAGGAGTTCTGAATACTGAAACAAAAGGTCAAAATACATCAGTAGAAAAATGCTAGAAATCATAAAGCTCATGGGCCTTATGGAACACCAACACAATAGAAAAAATAAATAAATAAAGCAACCAGATAACAACCAGTATGGTCAATAGAATAGGACCTTGCATGTAATTATTAACTCTGAACATAAATGGTCTCACTGCCTTGTTAGAAAGATATAGATTGGCAGAATGGTTAAAAAACACAACCCAAATGCCTGCTGCCTTCAAGAGGCCCACTTAACACAAAAAGATTTCTATAGAAGTATGGAGGTGAGAAAAAATATTCCATGCGAATGGAATACAAAAACGAACAGGAGTAGCCATTCTCATATCAGATAAAACAGACTTTAAATGAGCAACAGTTAAAAAAAGACAAAGATGGTTATTATACAATGATAAAGGATCAATACAATGAAAAGATATAACAATTAAAAAAAATATGCACCTAGCACCAGAGGTCCAGCTTTCTAAAACAAAACTCTACTAAACCTAAAAAAAAAAAAAAGATAGACAACAATACAATGATAATGGAAGACTTCAACACTCCACTGATAGCAATAGACAAATCATCAAGGCAGAAAGTTAATAAAGAAGCATTGGAATTAAATCAGGCCCTAGAAAAAATGGAACTAACCAACATCTACAGAACATTCCACCCTCAAATTGCAAAGTATACATTTTTTAAATCAGCACATGGAACATTTTCTAAGATATGATAGGCCACAAATCAAGTCCCAATAGATTAAAAAAATTGAAATCATCAAGGACCTTCTCAAGCCACAGTGGAATAAAACTAAAAATTAAATCCAAGAAGAATCATGAAACAAACAAAAACATGGAGGTCAAACTATCTTGGGTCAACAATGAAATCAAGATGGAAATTTAAAAATTCCTTGAAACAAATGACAACAATGAAATAAGTTATCAAATCCTCTGGGACACAGCCAACACTGTGCTCAGAGGAAAATTTATAGCATTTCAGCCTACATTAAAAGATTGCATATCAACAACCTAGCATCACACCTCAAAGAATTGGAAAAACATGAACAAACCCAACCCAAAGCTAGAAAAGAAAAGAAATAATAAAAATCAGAACAGAACTAAATGAATTTGAAAGAAAAAATACAAAAGATCAATGAAACAAAAAGCTGGTTCCTTGAAAAGACAGACAAAATTGATAGACCAGTAGCTGGATAAATTAGGAAACAAAGAGGGAAGAATTAAATTAGCTCAATCAAAAATGAAAATGGAGACATTAAAACTGATATGATGGAAATTCAAAAAATCATCTGAGACTATTATGAACACCTCTATGGAAACAACTAGATAATCTAGAGGAAATGGATACATTCTTGAAAACATTCAACCTCCCTAAACCTTAAATCAGGAAGAAATAGAAACCCTGAACAGACCAATAATGAATAGCAAGATTGAAACTGTAATTAAATGTCTTCCAACAAAAAAAGTCTCGGACCTCATGGACTCACAGCCACATTCTACCAGACTTTCAAAGAAAAACTGGTATCAATCTTACTAACACTATTCCATAAGATTGAAGAGGAGGAAATTCTTTCTAACTCATTCTACAAAACCAGTAACTCTTTGATACGAAGGCCAGGAAAAGACACAACAACAACAACAACAACAACAACAACAACAACATAACTACCGACCATTTTCTCTTATGAACATAGATGAAAAAAATCCTCAGCAAAATATTAGCAAACTGAATTCAGCAGACCATTCAAAACAACAACAACAACAACAAAACACCATGACCAAATGGATTTTATCCCAGGGATGCAAGAATGGTTCAATATGCAAGTCAATAAGCATGATCCACTACATAAACAGAATTAAAAGCAAAAATCATACGATCATTTCAATAGACACAGAAAAAGCATTTAATAAAATCCAGCATCTTTTTTTGTGGTAAAAACCCTCAATAAAATAGGCATAGGGAAAACATTCCTCAAAATAATAAAAGTCATATACCACAAACCCACAGCCAATATGATACTAAATGAGGAAAAGTTGAATGTATTCCTCCTCAGAACTGGAACAAGGCAAAGGATGCCCACTTTCCCAAATCTTATTCAATGTAGTACTAGAAGTCCTAACTAGAGCAATCAAGCAAGAAAAATAAATAAAGCGTATTCAAATTGGAAAAGCAGAAATTCAGCAATCTCTGTATGCCAACAATATGATCTTATACCCAGAGAACCCTAAAGGCTCCTCAAAAGACCTCTGGATTTAATAAATGAATTTGTAAAGTTTCAAGATATAAAATCAACACACACAAATCAGTAACACTGCTATACACTAACAGCGACCAAGCTGAGAATCAAATCAAGAACTCAATTCCATTTACAATAGCAACCAAAAAGTTAAAATATTTAGGAATATATTTAACTAAGGAGGTGAAAGATCTCTACAAGGAAAACTACAAAACTCTGATGAAAGAAATTGTAGAGGACACAAAAAATGGAGAAACATCCCATGCTCATGGATTGGAAGAATTAACATTGTTAAAATGACCATATTACCCAAAGTAATCCACAGATTCAGTGTAATCCCTATCAAGCCTCCAATGTCATTTTTCACAGAATTAGAAAAAATAATTCTAAAATTGATATGGAACCAAAAAAGCTAGAAGAGCCAGGTAAATTTTTTTTTTAATAATTCAATATTTTTTATTATGATATTGTGGGGTACAGTTAAGGGTTAGGTGTACAAATATGCCTCGTTCAGGCACTCTTGTTGATAGGAAGTGTCTCCCAGTCCCCAGACAGATATTTACTACCATTAATCCCATCACCCTACCCCTTCCCCCCCATAGTTTCCCACCACTGTCAGTCATTTTCTTGTGGTAATAGGTTGGATGATCAAGGTCTACTATATGAGTGAGAACATGTGATACTCATTTTTTTGTTTCTGTGAGAGGTCACTCAGTATTGTAGACTCTAGTTCCATCCAGGTTGCTGCGAAATTCATGATTTTGTTCTTTTTTATGGCTGCATAGTATTCCATTGTGTATATGTACCACATTTTAAAAATTTTTTTCTAATTTTAAAACACATCTTCCCACCAGGCGCCCTGCTCACTTCTGTAATCCCAGCACTTTGGGAAGCTAGAGGATTGCCTGAGCCCAGGGGTTCAAAACCAGCGTGGGCAACTTGGCAAGACCTTGACTCTACAATAAATCAAAAAATTATCTGGGCATGGGGGCATGTGCCTATAGTTCCAGATACTTGGAATGCTGAGGCGCAAGGATCACCTGAACCCAGCAGGTCGAGGCTGTGGTCATCATGACTGTGACTCTACATTCCAGCCTGGGCGGCAGAGTGAGATGCCAACTTCAAAAAGGCCAGGTGTGGTGGCGCATGTCTGTAGTTCCAGCTACTTGGAAGGCCGAGGTGGAAAGATCACCTGAGCCCAGCAGGTCGAGGCTGTGGTGGGCATGAGCTTGCTACTGCACTCCAACTTGGGTGACAGAGTAAGACTCCAACTCAAAAAAAAGGGAAAAATTACTTCCACACAGAATGAAAGGGATTTCTGAAACCACTTAAAAACTCTGAGGTGACTCTCCATTAGTATGATTAAAGATCCAGATTCTTTGTGTGTGTGTGTGTGTGTGTGTGTGTGTGTATATGTGTGTGTGTGTGTGTGTTGGAGTCTCACTCTGTTGCCCAGGCTAGAGTACATGATCACAGCTCACCACAGCCTCCATCTCCTGAGCTCAGATGATCATTTCTCCTCTCCAAGTAACGCCAGGACTACAGGTGTGTGTGCCACCATGTCCAGCTAATTTTTTTATTTTTTTGTAGAGATGAGGTCTTACTATGTTGCCCAAGCTGATCTCAAACTCCTGAACTCAAGCAGTTCTTCTGCCTAGGCCATCCAAAGTGCTGAGATTACAAGCATGAGCCACTGTGCGGGCCTAAAGTCCAGAATTCTTTTTATCAGTCCATTCTTGTGTTTTGAAATCCACTCTCAACCCTTCTCTCACTAACCTTCCCTGTCACCCCTACCCTCTGCTGTAATTACTCTTTGCGGGGTTCTTAAAACATTAAGTTTTCTGCGTTATTGTGCTTTCTACTTTGTCTTTTGCCATGACTTCCCTCTCCAGTCCCCTTAATGTAGATAATTTGAATTATTCTTTGAAGGCTCAGTCTACTTCTCATGAGTTGCAGACACTTTCCTCTTTTTTTTTTTGACTTGGAGTCTCACTCTGTCATCCAGTCTGGAGTGTAGTACACCACTCATTCCCAGCTAATTTTTTTTTAAAAATTCTAGAAAGGAGGTCTCCCAAGTTGCTGTCTGGAACCCCTGGGTTCCTGCAGTCCTCTTGCCTCTGCCTACAGGCACGTGCCACCACACCCAGCTGACAGGTGCCTCTTAAAGGTCTTTTTTTTTTTTTTTTTTAATATCAGTTTCATTTTGATTCTTTAGATAAGTTAAGGAATTCAATTTGGTTTTCACCCCTAGGTGGTCTTTTTTTTTGGTTTTGAGTCAGAGTCTCACTCTGCTGCCCAGGCTGCGGTGTAGTGGCATGCTCATGGCCACCACAGTCTCAACCTGCTAGGCTCAGGCAGTCCTTCCCCTCACCCTTCCAAGTAGCTGCAACTAAAGGCATGTGCTACCAAGCCTGGCTAGTTTTTTTTTTTTTTAATTTGTTGTGGAGAAGAGGTCTCACCAAGATGCTCAGGCATCCATTCGCCTCTGCCTTCTAAAGTGCTGGGATTACAGGCATAAGCCACCATGCGGGGGCCCTAGTCTTTTTAAATTTAGCTTATCTGCGAGTATTTATTTCACTAAACTAAATTTCAGTTGTGTTCAGACACAGGATTGAAAACTACTCTGCCCATTCATTCTTCACAATTTGTTTTCAGTACCTTAAGGAGGCCTTCCCAATCACCCTATTTAAAAGTCTTTTTGTACTACCCCCCGCCCATACTTTCACTCTGCCTTTCCTTTTATTTTTCTCCATAGCACTTGGCACCAACTGGCTTACTTCATCTTTTAGGAAGCAGGCATTCTTCAGGGGAGTTTTTGTGTGTGTAATATTTTTTCCTTGCTGTGCTGTATCTCGACAACACTTGCAAGAGTTCAAGACGTTTAGTAGATACTCAATAAGTATTTGAATAAAATGAATGCAATGTTCATGTTCCAGATCAGGATAGAATAATTTAAAGTATTTCCATAGGTTTACTGTAGGACTAGAAGCAAGAGTTAATTATAAAGGGTATTTTAAGGTTTCATTAGTTGGGATCTTATATCTTCTTCCCTTTCTCAAATGAAGTCTATATTTCATTTTATTTTATTTTATTTTATTTAAACAGAATTAATTGAGAGGACAGAAAAACTCCCAACAGTGAGAGGGGACCCAATGGGACTGCCCTTTTATTTTATTTTGAGTAAGAGTCTCACTCTGTTGTCCAGGTTGGAGGGCAGTAGCACCCTCACGGCCACTACAACCTCGACCTGCTGGGCTCAGGCTATCCTTCCACCTCAGCCTTCCGAGTAGCTGGAACTACAAGAATGTGCCACCATGCCCAGCTAATTTTTTGATGTATTATAAAGGTGAGGTCTCGCTATGTTGCCCAGGGCTGTCTCGAACCCCTGAGCTCAGGCAATCCTCTGCATCTGCCTCCCAAAAGTGCTGACTGGTTTCACAGGTGTGAGCCACTAGCCTGGCTCTAATTTTTGTTGTTGTTGAGTCAGAGTCTCTCTTTTTTCTTTTTTTTTTTTTTTTGATTTGGAGTCTCCGACACCCAGACTAAGGTACAGTGGCACACTCATGGCCACCCCAGCGTTGACCTGCTGGGCTCTGGTGATCCTTCGTCTCAGTCTTCCAAGTAGCCAGGACCACAAGTGCATGCTGCCACGCCCGGCTAATTTTTTGATTGATTGTAGAGATGAGGTCTTGCCAAGTTGCCCAGGCTGTTCTTGAACTCGTGAACTCAGGCGATCCCCTCACCTCGGCTTCCCAAAGTGCTGGCATTACAGACTTTAACCATCGTGCCCAGCCTCTTTTTTTTATTTTTTGAATTGGAGTCTCTCACTCTGTCTCCCAGGTTAGAGGACAGTGGCACACTGTTCATGGCCACCCAGCCTTGATCTGCTGGGCTCCTAAGAGATCCTTCCACCTTAGCCTTCCAAGTAGCTGGAACTATAGACACGTGCCACCATGCCCAGCTAATTTTTAGATTTATTGTAGAGATGAGGTTTCACCAAGTTGCTCAGGCTGGTCTTGAACCCATGAGCACAGGCAATCTTCTTGCCTCTGTCTCCCAAAATGCTGGGATTACAGGCATGAGGCACCCTGCCTGGTGAAGTCTATTTTATTTTATTTTTTTAGTTGGAGTCTCACTCTGCTGCTTCCCAGGCTGGAGTGCAGTGACATGCTCATGGCCACCACAGCCTCGACCCGCTGGGCTTAGGCGATCTTTCCGCTTTAGCCTTCCAAGTAGCTGGAACTACAGGCATGCGCCACCATGCCCAGCTCATTTTTTTTGGTTAACTGTAGAGATGCGATCTCACCATGTTGCTCAGCCTGATCTCGAACCCCTGAGTTCAGGCAGTCCTCTTGCTTCTGCCTCCGAGAATGCTGGGATTACAGGTGTGAATCACTGCACCCAGCCCAAAGTCTATTTTAAAGAAGACCTTTTCTTTTCTTTTTTTTTTTTGAGTTGGAGTCTCACTGTCACACAGGCTGGAGTACACTGATTGGCACACTCATGGCCACTGCACCTCGACCTGCTGGGCTTAGGCAGTCCTTCCACCTCAGTCTTCCAAGTAGCTGGAACCACAGGCATGTATCACCACATCTGGCTAATTTTTTGATTTATTGTAGAACCGAGGTGTCGCCAAATTTCCTGGGCTGGTCTCAAACGCCTCCCAAAGTGCTGGGATTACAGGTGTGAGCCACTGTGCCCAACTAAAGAAGGCATTTTCATGTCCTTTGAGGAAGGTGAAAGATCCAGAACCTTTGAAAAGTATATAGAAATATTTTCTTGAAAGATCTTCGGACCGAATCTCTTGTTAATCATATTGAAAGTACAGCAGCACTTTCGGGGCCATTACCTCCAACCCATTGGTTGCCTTACTTTGGAATTATAGACTTGTTAGAGAATAATGACCCCATTCTTCTCTATCATGTCTAATTCTAGAAGATATATTGATGGAAACCTTACCTATTTCATAGTAAAATGTAGCTACTCAGGAATGATGAGGGGTACCATCATATCAGGTAACATTTATTCCAGTTGTACTTTTTGAGGTAAAATTGATAGTGTTGCCATGTAATTCTTACAGATTTGACAGCAGCCACCAGAGTACTTTTTTTTTTTTTTCTTTTGAGTCAGAGTCTCACTCTGTCGCCCAGGCTGGAGTGCAGTGGCACGCTCATAGCCACTGCAGCCTCGACCTGCTGGACTTAAGATGATCCTTCAGCTTTTCAAGTAGCTGGAACTACAGGCCCACGCCACCATGCCTGGGAAATTTTTTTTTTTTTTTTAATTGTAGAGATATAGTCTTGCCAAGTTGCTCGGGCTGGTCTCGACTCCTGGGCTCAGGCAGTTGTCTCGCCTTTGCCTCCCAAAGTGTTGGGATAATAGATGTGAGCCACCACACCCAGATACCAAAGTTCTTTTTGGTTTTATTTGAGTTGGAGTCTCAGCCCTTCTAAGTAGCTGCAACTACAGGCATGCCACTAAACCCTGCTCATTTTTTTATTTATCGTAGAGATGAGGCCTCACCAAGTTGCCCAGGCTGGTCTCAAACCTCTTGCCTCAGCCTTTGAAAGTACTGGATTTACAGACTTGAGTCACCACACCCGCCTCCAAGGTTTTAAAATGACTTTTTGGCCCCAGGTCTCCATTGAATTCAGTCTCCAGACACCTACCCAGTGTTTCCACTTGGATGTGATAATAACTATCTTAAATTTAAAATACCCAAGCCAATTTACTGATTTCTTCTCATAACCTCCTTTTGATGTCTTCCTTTCTCAGTGGCCCTTTCATTCTTGTGTTTGCTGAGGCCAGGAGTCATCCTTCATACCCCTAATTCAGTGTATCAGGTCCTATTGTGTATACCTTCAAAATGTGTATAATCTATCCTCTTCTTGTTGTCTTCACTGCTACATCCTGGTCCAAACCACCATCATCTCTCACCTGAATTATTATTATTCTTATTTTTTGAGTCAGAGTCACTCTGTTACCAAGGCTGGAGTACAGTGGCACTCAGGTGATCCTCCCGCCTCAACCTTCCAAGTAGCTGAAACTACAGGCACATGCCACCACCCCCAGCTTTTTTTTTTTTTTATTGTAGAAATGAGGTCTTGCCAAGTTGTCCAGGCTGGTCTCCAACCCATGGGCTCAGGCAGTCCTCTCAACTCAGCTTCCCAAAGTACTGGGATTGTAGGTGTGAGCCACCCACCGCACCTGGCCCTGATCATCCTTTTTAAAATTAAGTTCCTCTGTCCCAGAAAATGCCCTTTTACTGTGTTTTCCCTTTAGCAGGAAATACACTAACAAATATAATATATATTTTACCTGCTTATGTTGTTTATTGAATGTCTCTAGTATGAAAGATGAAATACACAGGACAGTTTTAAGTTCAGGCTACTGTAGTAAAAGAAAGTACAAGGGAGCTTTGGTATTCATTGTGTCTAGGTGGGGCTCAGAAAGTTACCTTTTTTTTGCTTTGCTTTGTAGTGCACCCAACTTTTTGAGAATAGTTAAATTAATTAGGGTTCTTTAGTAGGCCTAAGAATTTTGCTTATCCAAATTGTCAGGATGGTGTTATGGCCAGTGGGGGATCATTTTCTTTCTCATTTTGGCCTAGGTGCCAAGTTTGTCCTTCCCTCAAGCAAGTAAATAAAGTATTAAACTGGGACCTGATCGTAGTAGGCTTATTGATTTGAGAAATTCAAGTATAGTAAATTGTCCCAAGTTGGCAGTGTATATTACCTTCTTTTGAAATGTTGTCTTTTAGAGCAGCAGTTCCCAACCTTTTTGTCATCAGGGACTGGTTTTGTAGAAGACAATTTTTTTACGGACCTGGGCAGGGGTGTGGTTTCAGGATGATTCAAACACATAACATTTATTGTGTGCTTTTTTTCTATATTTCTATTATTCCTTTTTTTTTTTTTTTTTTTTGAGTAGGAGTCACTCTGTCACCAGACTGGAGTGCAGTGGCACACTCACAGCCACTGCAGTCTTGATCTGCTGGGCCCCAGTGATCCTTCCACCTCAGCCTTCCAAGTAGCTGGAATTATAGTTGTGGGTCACCATGCCTGGCTAAGTTTTTTATTTATTTTAGAGGTGAGGGCTCACCAAGTTGCCCAGGCTGGTCTTGAACCCATGAGCTCAGGCAATGCATTCGCCTCGGCCTCCCAAAGTGCTGGGATTATAGGCGTGAGCCACTGCACTCAGCTATTTCTGTTATTCTTACATTTTAATGTATAATGAAATAATTCTGCAACTCACCAAAAAAAAGAAAAAAAAGAGAGAGAGAGATGCAGATGGAAGTAGTAAATAAAATAACAGGAAGGCCATGCACAGACTAAAAGGAGTGACGGATTCTGCCTGCCACCAGATGCAGTGGTACAGTTGAAGTATATCAACTCACTTGCTACACACTGATAGGGTTTTGATATGAGTCTGCAAGCAATTAACTTATTATGGTCTCTGTGCAGTCAAATCTCACTGCTAATGTTAATCTATTTGCACCAGCTTCCCAGCACTAGTAGCATCATGCCCCAGCTCTACCTCATATCATTTGGCATTAGATTTTCATAAGGAGAGCCCAATCCAAATTCTTCACATGCACAGTTCACAATAGGGGTCATACTCCTATAATCTAATGTCGTTAAATAAAAAAATTAACCGGGTGTGGTGGTATACACCTATAGTTCCAGCTACTTGGAAGACTGAGGCAGAAGGGTCACCTGAGCCCAGCAGGGAAGCTACAGTGGCTGTGAGTATGCCACTGCACTCCAGCCTGGGTGACTGGAGTGATCCTACTCAAAAAAAAAAAAAAAAAAAGCCTGGTCTGGTGGCTCATGCCTGTAATCCCAATACATTGGGAGGTGGAGGCAAGAGGATGAGCCCACGGGTTTGAGACCAGCCTGGGCAGCAGAGACCTTGTATCTGCAATAGATCAAAAAATTAGGTGGGCGTGGTGGCACGCAACTGTAGTCCTAGCTACTTGGAAGGCTGAGGTGGAAGGATCACCTGAACCCAGCAGGTCGAGGCTGCGGTGGCCGTGAGCGTGTACTCCAATCTGGGTGAGAGAGTGAGACTTCTACTCAAAAATACTACTACTACTAATTTACTATAATTATGGAAAATGAAGAAATATATGCTGATGAGACTTCCAAGGTCAAAGATGAATGTAGTAAACTTATTAGTGATAGTGAGACAGTGATATAATGATGCAATGTAAATGAAGAACTGTATATATGTTATATATTTATAATATGTATTTGGTTTATAATCCAACTAAACATATAAAGTACGGAATGCTAGTCAGAGTGGTGTTTGAGTCAAATACTGGATATGTCTGCAACTTTTAGCTGTATTGTGAAAAAGGTGACAATTTAGAAAAGACCATTTCACTTGTGCTTAATGACGGAAGTTTGTAGCAACCAGCTTCAGATTTTTTTTTTATTTTCACCTGCTGTCAGTATTAAGAAAGTGAAAAATTTGCTGATCACGAATGTGTTAATGTGATCTACTTTTTTTTTTTAACTTCTATAAAGTTTTGTTGACTGTACTGCATGCATCTTTTTTTTTTTTTTTTGAAATGGAGTCTCATTCTGTTGCCCAGGCTGGAGTGCAGTAGCATGCTGATGGCCATTGCAGCCTTGACCTACTGGGCTCAGGTGATCCTTCTGCCTCAGCCTTCCAAGTAGCTGGAACTACAGGCACATGCCACTATGCCCAGCTAGGTTTATTTATTTATTTATTTATTATTTTTTTATTGTAGAGGTGAGGTCTCATCAAGTTGCCCAGGCTGGTCTCAAACCCACGGGCTCAGGCAGTCCTCTCACCTCAGCCTCCCAAAATGCTGGGATTAATAGGCATGAGCCACCATGCTTGGCTGTTGATCTACTTTTAAACTGCATTCATGCTACATTAATTGCCTTTTTTAGAATGTTCATAGTCTTTAATGTTTTTGTTCTTGCTGTATAATGCTTTTTCCTTTCTTGGGAAAAAAATTTTTTTCTGAGTCAGAGCCTCTGTCTCCCAGGCTGGAGTGCCATGGCATGCTCACGGCCACCGCAGGTTTGACCTGCTGGGCTCAGCAATCCTTCGTCTGTAGCCTTCCAAGTAGCTGGAACTCCAGGTGCGTGCCACCATGCCTGGCTAAGTTTTTGATTTATTGTAGAGATGAGGTCTTGCCAAGTTGCCTATTCTGGTCTTGAACCCCTGGGCTCAGGCAGTCTTCTTGCTGACTCGGCCTTCCAAAGTACAAGGATTATAGGCATGAGCCAGTGTGCCCGGCTACTTGGAAAATCTTTTCAGTGTCATCAGGTCTTTTGACTTCTTTTATTAAATGAGGAAACAGAAATCTTTGTATACATATGCGTATATGTATATATACATATATACACATATACTTACATACATACATACATATAGAGAGAGAGACAGAGAGACAGAGTCTTGCTGTGTTTCCCAGGCTGGAGTGCAATGAATGGCTGTACATAGGTGCCATCATCATTGCTCACTGCAGCCTTGAATTTCTGGCCTCAAGGGATTCTTCCACCTCAGCCTCCCAAGTAGCTGTTATTACAGGCATGTGCCACCACACCTGGCTCCAGAATAAATTTTGGCAAGTGTTATAACTGTTAATTTAGATTTTATTTTATTTTTTTGAGTTGGAGTCTCACTCTGTTGCCCAGGCTGGCGTGCAGTGGCATTCGCATGGCCACCGCAGCCTCGACCTGCTGGGCTCCAGCGATCCTTCCGCTCAGCCTTCCAAGTAGCTGGAACTACAGGCACGTGCTACCACGCCTGGCTAATTTTTTGATTTATTGTAGAGATGAGGTCTTGCCAAGTTTCTCAGGCGGGTCTCGAACTCTTGGGCTCAGGCAATCCACTCACCTCGGCCTCCCAAAGCGTGAGATTACAGGCTGAGCCACCGAGCCCGGCCTTAATTTAGATTTTAAAGTGCTACCTTTTGTAGCCTCATTGATAAAGACTTGGATCATTCTCCTTTCCACCTGCAAATGTAATTGCTCCCGTATGTTTTGATGTACTCTCGTATGTCAATGCATAATTTTCAAATTATTATAAAACATAATCCTCATACAAATAGACAGTGATACAATATCAATAGATTTTTGAAATTCATGAAAACTGGTTGAAAGAGAAATTTGATTTATATAATCAGTTTAATAAGGAATGCTCAAATAAAATTGCTAAGAAAAAAATGGTTAATACCCTACAGGTTATTCAGACTGTACCTTTTGGGATAATCTCTACTGGACAGAAAAAATGTATTTTACCCTGATAGTTTCTATAAGTGTACCTTAAATTGTTGTTATTAGCCGGGTTTGGTGGCTCAGCCTGTAATCCTGCGTCTTGGGAGGCTGAGGTGAGTGGATTGCCTGAGCCCGTGGATTCGAGACCTGCATGGGCAACTTGGCGAGACTTCATCTCTACAATAAATAAAAAAATTAACCGGGCGTGGTAGCGCGTGCCTGTAGTTCCAGCTACTTGGAAGGCTGAGGCGGAAGGATCGCCGGAGCCCAGCAGGTCGAGGCTGCGGTGGCCGGGAGCGGCCACTGCACTCCAGTCTGAGTGATGGAGTGGGATTCCAACTCAAAAAAAAAAAAAAAAAAACCTAGGTGATGTGGTAGGCTGAATAATTACTCCCAAGGATATTCAGGTTCTGATTTCTGAAACCTGTGAATATTACCTTATATGGCAAAAGTTACTTTGCAGATAAAGAGATTGAGATGCAGAGATTATTGTGGATTACCCAGGTAGACCTGTGTCAAGTGTCCTTATAAGGGAGAGTCAGCAGCAGGTTTGATTACAGAGGAAAAAGACAATGTGAGGACTGAAACAAGATGCTACCCTGCTGGCTTTGAAGATGAAGTGAGGGGACAGGAGACAAGGAGTGCAGTTATAGAAACTGGAAAAGGCAAGGAAATGGATTCTGCCCTGAATCCTCTGGAGGGAGCATGGTCCTGTTGAGACCTGATTTCAGACTTCTGGTCTCCAGAAGTGTGAGAGAATAAAAGTGTGTTGTTTTAAGCTATCATGTTTGTGGTAATGTGTTATAGAAATAGAAAACTAATACAGGCCAAGAGTAATCTTTTATAACCTCTTACTAAGAGCAGATCAATACTCCAAGAACACTTTCTCATTTTCACAGAAAACAAACTAAAGTCTAAGTTTGTTTCAACGAAATATTTGATTCTGAAAAACCCACTATCTCTTTTGGACAGTCTTATAAGTAAACAATCAAAATGGAGACAGACTTGGCAAAATTATGTTCCTTTTCAGATTCTCTGTCTGCCTGCAGCTTTTTTTTATTCATTTACGTATTGTCCTTCACCATTCTTTTTCTTTTCCATCCTAGAATAGCAAGTCATTTTACTTTAGGACAGAAATATACTTTTTTTACCCTCAATTTAAAAAATTTCATTATCTTGAGATTCTTAGTGGTCTCAGTTACATATATTAATTATAACTTTTAAGCAGTTATATGTGAACTTCTGTCTTTTTAATAGCCTAGCAGATCTCATGACTACACCTAACCCAAGTTTATTCAGTCACATACTTCCTTTATTCAGTTTCATAATGTGGAAGAAATGGACATGTTCATTTACAGACACAAAGAGATAGACTATCTTTGTAACATGTACAACAAGAAGCAAAAATGTATAAACTAAAATTATGCTTACTAATTAATTTTTCAGTATTCCGTCTTACTTAGAAATTATCTAGAAAGCCAATAAATATCCACAATATTCAACTGTCTAAAGATTTTGAAAATGCTCTTCAGGGTAACATACTAAAAAACCTCATTAGTGTGGAAATATAAGTTTATCAAAACAATGATTCAATTTACTAAAAAATAAATTTAGTTTTTTCTATAATTTTAAATATTTAATAAGAGTAATTCTAATTCATTTAATCGGAAAGGTATATAACTTTAGGAAAAACATACCTAAGTAACTTAAAAATATATACTTGCAACACTGATAGATCAGAGATGTTTACATTAAACTCAAACCCTTAAACTAGTCTTATTTGCCAAAGATTTACATGAAGTATGTAAACCTGAATTCTTAAAATGGGTATCTTTTTTTCCTCATTAAACTTTGTTTAAGTTAGTCTCAATATTCTGTGACAGATTTTTGGTCAAGTTGTTTCCATTAAAAAGTACTGATTTCAAAAACTAATAACTTAAAACTACCACATGCAAAAACAAACAAAACCCAAAATGGTCCACAAAACATTTTTCTTTCCTTCTGAAGGTTTTATGATGTATTGTTATCATTATCCAGTTTTTTACTATTAAACTTAAATGGCTAATTGAAACAACAGTTCTGAAACCATTTTTTCACCACGAATTAAGAGCAGGGTGGCAGGTATTAAGGGCAATATTTATTTAGCCTTCTGAGCTTTCTGGGCCAACTTAGTAACTTTGCCAGATCCTTCAGCCTTCTTGTCCACTGCTTTGATGACACCCACAGAAACTGTCTCGTATCATGGACAGCAAAACAATCCAGAGAAGGATAGCCAGAGAAGCTCTCCATATACATGAGCTTCCTAGGAACCATATCAATGATGATAGCATCACCAGACTTCAAGAATTTAGGACCATCTTCCAGCTTCTTACCAGAATGGTGATCAATCTTTTCTTTCAGCTCTGCAAACTTGCAAGCAGTGTGAGCTGTGTGACGATCCAGGGTAGAGGCATAGCCAGCACTGATTTGGTCTGGATGGTTCAGGATAATCATGTGGGCAGTGAAGCCAGCTGCTTCCATTTTTACTGTCACTAGCAACATTGTCACGACAAACTTCTTTGACAACGCATTCTTGATGTTGAAGCGCACATTATCCCCAAGAAGAGTTTCACTCAAAGCTTCATGGTGCATTTCAACAGACTTTACTTCGGTTGTAACACTGACTAAAGCAAAAGTGACCACCACCATGCTGGGTTTGAAAACACCATTCTGCACTTGGCTTACAGGGACAGTACCGATACCATCAATTTTGTAGATATCCTGGAGAGGCAGACACAAGGGCTTGTCATTTGGACAAGTTGGTGGGAGGATGCAGTCCAGAGCTTCAAGCAATGTAGTTCCACTGCCATTACCATTTTTATGGATGCATCTTCCATCCCTTGAACCAAGGCATGTTAGCACTTGGCTCCATCAAGTTGTTACCATTACAATCAGAAATGGGCATAAATGCTACTGTGTTGGGGGTTGTAGTCAATTTTCTTATGTAAGTGCTAACTTCCTTAACAGTTCCTCATATCTCTTCTGGCTATAGGGTGATTCAGTGAAATACATTTTGCTAACACCAACAATTAGTTGTTTCATACCCAGTGTATAGGCCAGAAGAGCATGCTCACGGGCCCATCCTTAGAGATACCAGCTTCACATTCACCAACGCCAGCAGCAATAATCAGGATAGCACAGTCAGCCTGAGATGTGCCTATAATCATGTTTTTGATGAAGTCTGTGTGTCCTGGGGCATCAATGATAGTGATGTAGTACTTGTTGGTTTCAAAGTTCTACAGGGAGATATCATTGGTGATACCATGTTCACATTCAGTTTTCAGTTTATCCAAAACCCAGGCATACTTGAAGGAGAGCTTTCCCATCTTAGCAGCCTCCTTCTCAATGTTTTCAAAGGTTTTTTGTTGATGCCACCGTATTTGTAGATCAGATGGCCAGTACAGGTGGATGTGTCCAAGTCTATATGTCCAATGATGACAATGTTGATATGAGTCTTTTTCTTTCGGCTTTTAGGGGTGGTTTTCATGACATTTGTGCTCTGGCGGCAAACCCATTGCAAAAAAAGTGAGAACATATTTTTAAGATAGCACACATAGCCGGGCTCGGTGGCTCAGCCTGTAATCCCGCACCTTTGGGAGGCTGAGGTGAGTGGATTGCCTGAGCCCGCGGGTTCGAGACCCACCTGGGCAACTTGGCGAGACCTCATCTCTACAATAAATCAAAAAAATCAGCCGGGCATGGTAGCG
>CAUYQG010040649.1:0-14906 GCA_963574415.1 Tarsius wallacei
TGTAAACTAGTGCAACCTCTGTGGAAAGCAGTGTGGTGATTTCTAAAAGCTCAAAACAACAACCTCCCACCCCCCCATCGTTTCCCACCACTGTCAGTCATTTTCTTGTGGTAATACGTTGGGTGATCAAGATCTACTATATGAGTGAGAACATGTGATACTCAGTTCTTTGTTTCTGTGAGAGGTCACTCAGTATTATAGACACTAGTTCCATCCAGGTTGCTGCGAAATTCATGATTTCATTCTTCTTTATGGCTGCGTAGTATTCCATCGTGTATATGTACCACATTTTTTTGATCCAGTCCTCTTTTGATGGACAGCATGCTTTCACTTGATTTTAAAGTTCACTGTTGCTTAGACTGCAATGTTACAAATATGTGTCCTACTCCATAGTTTTGGAGGAGACGAAAGGTTTTTTCTTTTAATTACTATATTTCTTGGTGATATTAATATTACATCAGTTATTTAAAATACCAAATAATATTTAGATAGGTCTAATGCCAGTTTTATAATTTCAGTGCAGGTGAGACAGGTGAGCAGACGCAGAGAGCCCACTTTGGGGACTCTCTTCCCACGGCCTCCCTGTCTACCAGCCAGCATCCAACCCAGACTGCCAATGGTCTCATGGTACTAGAAAGTCAGCACCTAACTGTCATTAGGTTTGTGAAGAATTCCACTGAAATGTATGTATCTGTCTCCTGAAAACAGGAAGGTCAACATACCTTTCCTGCCCAGTGTTCTTTTCTAGTTCCTGGACTTCACTTAACAGTTTGTGTAAGCTTCTGATCTTTGCTTTCTTCTCATTCAACACCAGGATAAACCGCTTATAAAGGTCAGTCTCCAAAGCCTCCTTAGCACTCACACATTTTTCAAATCTAAAAAGCAAATAAACAGATAAATCATGCAAGTCTTCTTATCATTAATATAGTTTAGTCTAATACTCAAGAAGATTTCAAGAAAACTTTTCAGGGAAAATACAATTAAAGGTCATTTTTTACATATGCTTACACTGTCTTAAAAGTTTTATGTAGTTAAATAAATAATTGGAAATTATTGGTTATTAATGTTAGGAATTTATGTACAGAGATGAGAATTATAATTGAAAACTGATACAAATAAAGCTTTAGAGAATCTAAATGCTTAGATGTACTAATTTATTCATACCTATGATTTATTTACAAAAGAATGTTTATCCGGGAAAAATTTCAAACAAGAATAAATGCAGCCTGTGTTTCCTCAGTATTTTATTAATATTACTATAATAGCAACCATGATCTTGTTATATGATAAATGAATCTGTTTCATCTTCCTACTAGAATATAAACATGAATATGAACATGACTTATCCACTTGTACCTTGTAACCCAGCACTACACGCATACGTATAAACACACAATCACATACATTAACATGAACGTAGCCTATGTAATATGTCCAAGGAGAGATTAATGAAACAGCAAAGATGAAACACTATTTCTTCAATACTAGATATGTAAGAGAAACATATACAATTATCTATTATTTATCATTCTTCCTAACTGCTCACATGAGATAACAAGGGATTGTATTTATTTTTATCTCCCCAGAGACATAGACATATAGAGAAAGCAAACTACCTGAGGTCATATATACTTAATACGTGCATACACATATGAGGTGGGACCAAAAAAACCCAGGAATTTATTTATAAAATATTATGTATTTATTCTTACATGTTTAAACCTCAGTCAACTTCAAAGTACTCTCTGGTTGACGCAATACACCTATCAAGATGCTTTCTCTACTACCCAAAAACAGTTTTTGAA
Organism: Tarsius wallacei; assembly: GCA_963574415.1. Lineage (NCBI taxonomy): Eukaryota > Metazoa > Chordata > Mammalia > Primates > Tarsiidae > Tarsius > Tarsius wallacei. The sequence goes on from CAUYQG010040649.1 coordinate 1,806, forward strand.
CTCGTCAATTTTGATGCTTTTTGGTGCTTTTGCTATTTTTTGTTTCACCTCTTCCACATCAGCGAAATGTTTACCTTTAGGGACTTTTTTTCATCTGGGGAAACAAGAAAAGTAGCTCAGGGCGAGATCAAGTGAATAGAAGGGGTGGGACATGGGGTTCATGTCATTTTTGGTCGAAAACTGCTGAACACTCATTCTGAGTGTACTCTATAAGGGGCAAGCCCTTCAAAAGATAATTCCAGGTTTTTTTGGGTTCCACCCACACCATAAATAAATTCTTATTTTATAGATTCAAATACAAATTATTTCATGTGTTCGAAAAGTGGTGTAATTCTGCCTAGTTTTGTCTTCAGGATATTGCTTATTATATTGCTGTTGTTCTCTATGGGTATTTTAATGTTTCTTTATTAATATATTACTAGTATTTTTATATTATACATAAACACATGCATACGTGGCAGAAGTAATATGCTCATGTGTGTATACATATATATGCACATAAATATTTCACTGAAATAATTAGAAACAAAAATGTCAAAATTTGATACTTTCATTTTTATACCCTTACACTTTCAACACTCTAACTACCTAGAGATGCAGAGAATTAAGGACTCTTATGGGAATAAAGGAAAACATGGCATTTTCTCTGGGCCAGTTACAGCAAATTCTCATGGCACAGTCTTTGATAATGCTGTGCAACCCATGAGGGCAGAGAGGACGTGTTTTTTTGGCTGCTGTATCCTCAGTGCCTAGCACAGATGTTTAGTGGGTGTTTCTTATGTAATGAATAAAGTGAGTGAGCTAACATGGACATGGTTTTTGCTGTTGCTTTTCCAGCTCCACTGCTGACTGATTACAAGTCCTCTACAGTACGTTATTTTTCCTTTTCAGCACCCCATTCTGCAGCTGCCATGATCCTTTCTGCCCAGGCATTAGTGCATTGGTGCAGACAGTCTTGAGGTTCCCCTCCTCCTGGGGATGATGAGCTTTCCCTCTAGCAGACTTCCTGTAGTGGTAGTGTCAGTAGGACAGCAAATCTGAGATCTGTAGCAAAGCGGCCTCCCTTATTGGAGGTTGAGGCTTCCTGGGGAAGAGGATGAGCTTGCAGCTATCTCCTTCAGCTGCTGCACACAGGCCTGCAGGGACACAGTGGGCAGTTTCACGTCCTTGGATCTACAGAGACACCATGGGTCCAGGTCACCTTGTGGTAGAGGCTGGCCTCCCTTAACCATCCTACCTGAAGCCCTGCCAGCTGGCACTTGGTGTGATGCCTTGCTATGGGGCATCTTTCTAGGGGTCGATGGGCCCAGATGCAGGGAAGGGCTGTGCCAGGGCCTTTGGCTTGCCCAACCTCATGTCTGCAGTTCTTCCCAGCCGGCTGATTGAACCATGTGCTTATGGAAGGGGGGCCTCAGGATCCAACCATTTGGGCTGCGTACCAAGGCTGCCTGTGGCTTCCTCTGAAGGAGAAGGGCCAATAGAAAGGCTAATATGGACAACTTACAAGGCGACAGAAATCCACAGATTCTGAATATTATATTTTTTCACTCATTTAACAGCTATTCACCACTGTAACAGTAAATTGTGGCAAATGCTAATTTAACAGTATTCTCTTCATCAAGCAAAGCTCTCTGAGAAAGAAGTACACCAAAAGATGTGGGAAAAATGGAAAAGGAGCTACCAATATGAATGGCTTTAAGCATTAAATTTCAAATTTCAGATGCAAAGTGCTATATAATTATAATATTCTCATCTTCCTCTAATATTTTCTAATGTAATACAATAAAAAATGTTTTAAAAAAATAAATAGTAGACCAAGTGCAGTGGCTCAGTCTGTAATCCCAGAATTTTGGGAGGCCGAGGCAAGAGGATTGCCTGAGCCCAGGGGTTCAAGACCAGCCTGGGCAACTTGGTGAGACCTCGTCTCTAAAACAAATCACAAAAACTAGCCAGGTGTGGTGGCAAGCATCTGTAGTTCCAGCTACTTGGAAGGCTGAGGCAGAAGGATCGCCTAAGCCCAGCAGGTCGAGGCTGAGGTGACCGTAAGTATGCCACTGCACTCTAGCCTGGGTGACAAGAGTGAGACTCCAACTCAAAATAAATAAATAAACATAAATACATAAATAGCACATACATAATACTGAAATACCTGAATATATAATAAAATACTTCAAACGTATGCAAAGTCAAAACCAATATATAAAATTAAACAATAAAAATCTCATATAATATTACAATTTTTATATAAACTTTTAGGAATAGTAACTAGTTAGCAATTTATCTGTTTTAAATTCATATCTAATTTCCATATAAGTCACTTCAATAACTCTTGACAAAGATTGTGTACATTTAACTGTCAAGCAGATTCCCAAACTTTTATTAAAATTATCATTTGGTCTACACATTAAAAGTGAACATACATATCAAAATGAAGTATTTTATAATTTGCCTAAAAATATTCTTAATCTAAATAATCAGGATCAGAATTACACTGTCAAAGTTAACATTGCTTCTGTGATAAGAAAACAAAGTCAGCCGGGCTCGGTGGCTCAGCCTGTAATCCCGCGCTTTTGGGAGGCTGAGGCGAGTGGATTGCCTGAGCCCGTGGGTTCGAGACCCGCCTGGGCAACTTGGCGAGACCTCATCTCTATGATAAATCAAAAAATCAGCCAGGTGTGGTAGCGCGCGCCTGTAGTTTCAGCTACTTGGAAGACTGAGGCAGAAGGATCACCGGAGCCCAGCAGGTCAAGGCTGCGGTGGCCGGGAGCAGCCACTGTACTCCAGGTTGGGGGACAGAGTGAGACTCCAACTCAAAAAAAAAAAAAAAGAAAACAAAGTCAATAGGATAAATGGTATCAGGTGAGTTAACCTTGTTTGGTTTTAGCAAAGCATTACAATTTTGTTGCAGCTAAACTTCTGGTCATTAAATGGACCACACATTCAAAAAAGTTGGGGAGTAAGGGTTGGCTGGGACACAGTATTAGTGTGAATTATTTCATGACATGAATTTACTCTTAAATATTAATTTTTCAACAGACTTGGGGAAAGCTATTTTTTTGTTCAATATTCAGTAACTAAGAGGTACATAGTATCCTCCGCACGTTTTTTAAAATCTCCATTAAAAATCATCCATACCACTTGCCTCAAGAATTGGACAGGAATTATTACATGAGACCGTCTAGTGGAAGAGACATAGGGTTCACTGCTAAGTCTAGTGACACTAAAGGAAGCCCACATATGGCTAGATCAGACCACAGGTAGCTAAAAATTACCTCAAAGGCAAAGTTGAAATCAGATGAAACCATAAATAACGTCAAACAGGTAAGGTCTAATGATATATTATTCTTTCAACAGTAACTAGGACAATAGAAAAATAATGCTAAATTTAATTAGTATCCTGGGACTGAGGTATCTAGAACCTTGGACCAAAGGGTAGTAATTTTTTTAAAAAATTAAAAGGATAAAAACCAACTATATAAAAATACTGAATATTCAAATTAAAATATTTGTATGGGAAAAGAATCTAAGAATAACATGTCAAAAAAAATAACAAAATAAGAGCAAAACCAAAGCAATTTCATTCAAAATAACACCCAAAATAAAACAATAGAATAAATGATAGCCCAAAATAAAACAGTATATGCATAAATGTGAAACATATGATACTTAGAAACAGTGCAGTAATCTTTATATTAATAATGAGTTCTGGCTAAGTTTATTTCCTGGTCAGGGCTGTACAGCAAAAAAAAAAAAAAAAGAAAGAAAAAATCTGAATAGAGTTGAGAGGACAAAGAAAGCTGAAAAGGACTGGAAAAGCAAGCAGTGTTAAAGAGATTTAATGGGTCTTTAAGTACAGAAGAAGATGGTGAACAGCTGTCCCTCATCCTTTCTGACAACAGAACAAGAGGAAATGGCCTTCAACTGTACCATGAAGGACTCAGGTTACCCAGAGATAGATTTTCTGACCATGACTGTTCTTAAACACTGTAATGGGCTACCAAGGAGAGATGAAGAGATCTCTTGAGGTCTTTAAAAATCAGGCAATTCATCTGGATAGAATGTGATTCTATCTTGAAGGCAAAGAGAAGAAGAAGAGAAGCTTTCAAGGTCTCCTATTCTAATGATTCTGTGAGTGTCAACCCAATTCACTACAGACTACCTCCAATTAGGGGTTTAATAACTATAACTCAGAATAAAGTCAGAGAGTTTCTAAATTGAAGTCTGAGTGCAAACAAAAGACCTATTGAGAAACATGTATCTTGAGAGTTATTATTAGAAATTAAGTAGGAAAATCCAGGGAATAAATATAGCTAGTAACATAAGGATTCACATACAAATTTTTGACATTTCTACCTTTAACTAAGCAATACAAAATTAGATTAACCCAGCAATGTCACTTGTTTACAATGAAGCCAAGACCACAATTATTAACTAGCAATTAAAAAAATAACAGTAAATATGTATGTTAAAATCCTGCACATTAAACCTCCCTCTTTTTACTCATGCTGTGGTTTTTATTCCTCACTTGAGCCTTGTTATTCCCCACCATCAACCAAATGGAAACAGCTTTAGTTGATCATAAATAATACAAATTTAAATACCAAAATATATGTAAAAATACCCCAAAACTAAAGAAGAGTTTAATCTACAATTCCAGACATACATTATTAACGTTAAATTTTCTCTTCTAGATATTCTCTGTAAGAACACATAATTTGCCAACAACGGGATATTATTCATACTTTTGGTAATGCATGTCTCCCTTTAATATATCAAAAACTTGTTTCATGTTAATAAGCACATTGGGCTTTGCTCATATCATGTCCTATTGTGTATAAAGTATATTTCAGACCTACCTGTCACAGCTTCTAGAGGAATGCACATCCCTTACCTTGTGATGCTTCCCCTATTCTCATCCTCCTATCCCTCCATATATTGTGCGGAACACAGAGAGGAAATGATTGGGTCATGGATGGACACTGACACAAGCATCATCAGAGGCTGACCCAAAACTGAGCTGTGTCCAGAACTAACATCATGGCCCAACTCTCATAAGTCTCTACTTTCTCTGCCTCCAGCTACCTAACTTAGTATGCTCATGTTCTATTTCTAATCTCTTTAAAGACTCTTATTGGAACCCTTGCCTTATGGAAGCAGGAGCCGTGAATTCTTTGCTCATCTTCCCAGGATACTAAGGCGCTGGTGAAGGGACACTGCAAAAGTGCTGCTGGTCCACAGCAAGATTACTTATGGCTTCCTAAAGGTGCCACTCTCCCCCTGAAATGGCAAGAAAACCAAATCTGGGAGATACCTGAAAACACTGACCCAACACCTGTAATACAATCAAGAGCCTAGAATCTTCTGCAGTTGGCCTCTCTGCCCATAGGGCTACCCGGATGGCACACGCCTCCAGCCCTTCAGAAGACAGTCGATCCAGTAGGACCAAAAAAGCATAGCTGGATTGTAATATAGTGGGTGACTGGGTACACGGATGTGCTTTTCATCAAACAGGAAATCTCTTGCCACAATAAGACAAAAGCAGTTTCTGGACAGTTCAGAAATAACCAATGAAGCATCTGTGGGCCAGGCATCACATGCACCCCTCACGCTGTTCCACAGTACAGGGTGCATTTGTCTCAAGGCCTCATCTTCACTCCCTGCTGCGTTGAATTCCTTGGGAGTGGTGCTGAATACTGATGAGATAATACCTCTTTCAACCTCTGGCAGACATGTTAAAGCAATTTGTTCAAGTACCAAGTACCCAGTCTGCATTTTTGTGAGCAATTTGTGGATCAAATTTCCTATCATCCTGAGGATATTCTGAGTTTTAAATATAATGGCTTATCACGAACACAGCACATCTTCTTTAATTTGATTTATTTCATATATTAAATAGAAAAATACACCCAAACACAGATATAGGTACAAAAAAATGCTTTGTTGCACAGATAACTGGTACTGATTCATACTAAAATGAATAAAATAGAAGTAAAAGAGAAAAATTAACTTCCTTTCTGTGTGATTTCCTAATACTTACACAATTTTGATTTGGACTCCTTATTTGTATATTCTTTTTATATTATTGTATATAATTAGAGATAAAATTAATTTAGATTTAAAATAGAACAAAATAAATACTTTCTTAAAATAGTAACTAAGAGCCAAAAATAACCAGGGGTTAGAAACTTAATTTTACATGTCTTGCATTAATTAAAATATATAATCAAAGGAACCAAAAAATACTTTTGGCCCCCCTCTTTTTCACAAACATATATAGATAGTGGCAAAATCTGTTCCTATTTTTCATTTACTCTCCACATACTATGTTCACATAGAGCAATCACAATGGTTGTCCTAAGGAGACCTTAAATATTTAGAACAAGTATTCCTATGCTTTAGAGCTATTAGTTTGAATGAAAGATAAAAAAATCTACTGGATGTACTGGAATATATTACAATACTAATTATTACCATTATTATATTTATATTTCACATAATCATTTCAGACATCATTATATACATGAGTGTACAAACATGTACTATTTTATATATATATATATATCTGTAGGGATATAAATGTTTACAACATGCATTTTACTTCCTGTAAACATCTTTTACATAATAGAGTAATATGTGTTACATACAGGGCCAGCCTAGATTACGATTAGTTGAGCAAGTTCATAATGGAAAAGAAATTACTTTTCCTTTCTCGTTTAAAATCTAAGAGGCAAAGCCAGGGGAAAAAAAAGGCTTCCAAATGTCTCTTCCAGTAGCCACAATTCCTTCATCTTTTAAAAATGCTGGTAGTATGAATTTTCAATCAATCAGGAGAAATGAGTCTCTATTAGGAGCCAAAGCACACATCATGTGAAACAGTTGCCACTCATTGGTTCCAAATAAGGAATCATTTGTGCTTTTTATCTCATGTCTTTTTTCATTATTGGGTTCATTACTGAGTTCGTTGTAAACTCAATAATTAGAGTTGAATTAATCCTTACAAATATCTACTACCTAATTTTAAATTTAATACTAAAGAGTCCTGAGTCTCAACGTTCAGTTTTTCCTTATTGCTGATAAATCTTTTTGGTGCCACCACATACTAAAGACATAAAACTATTAATGCACTCCAGTAATATACAATAGTGACTGACAATTCAGTTTAGTAATACTAAGTAAAGGTAGAATTAATGGTAGGTTTATTTTAAATACACACTAATCTACATATATTTTAAATTTGCAAGTCATTAACTTGAAGCCCCAGCTACATAAAGCAATCTGTCTTTTGGTAACGCAAACACACTGCGTACACACCGTCCTAGAACGTCATTCCAATCTCTCAGGAGCCTTTCATTTTCTTTTTGCAGGTGCTTGTTTTTGGCTCGATTTTCTGCAATGGTGTCCAAGCAGTAACAAATAAGTTCTCTAATGACCTCAGCTGGGCTTGCCACTTTCTCTAGGTTGAAGGAACCAAGTCTGAACTAAAATGAAAGGAAAACATGGTTAGTTAGGGGAAAATATCAAGACTAAGCTGCCCAGTTTTAAACATACACAATTTTTTCCAAGGGGAAAAACGTGTAAGACTTAATACAGTGAATTTACCAGATATAAATACAGTCAACAAAATCTGTGCTTCTTCTTAAAGTTTCTCACTAAAGTTTACCATGTAAATCAACATATAACCTAAGAATAATTATTATGAGTAGTAAGTCACTCTCCACGTCCTAGCAAAAAAAAAAAAAAAAGCAGGGCAACCCCTTCGGGTCCCCTCCCACTGTGGGAGCTTTTCTGTCCTCTCAATAAATCTTGCTTTCTCAAAAAAAAAAAAAAAAGAAACATAAATAACATAGTAGCATACTACCATCTGTTTGCTAAAGCCTAATTTTAATTCTCTTTGCTCAGAATAAGGAATTATACATGAGGATTTTTAACTTTAGCTTCTATTAATGCAAATGATAAAATGGAATAATCGGCATATAGTTACTGAAGAAAGATCACATATAATATGATAATATATTATATATATTTATTATACATATACTACATGTAATATATAATGCATATATTATTGAAGAAAGTTCAACATTTTGGTAATAGCTAAGAGAAAGGTAGAGTCAGGAAACTCATAATTATATAGTAATTACTCCCTTATCTAAAGGCAATAATTAATTACCACAAATTACCAATAATAAAGTTAAAGTGTCAAGCTTGAGTACTCTTGCATGAAGATAAGACTCAAAAATATCTTAATTCCTCTACTAAGATGCGCTTTAAAGTATAATGCAGTTTAGTTACAGTTATGGAATTCTGAAGGGAACACAGGCACACCCCAAGAGTGCATTAATACTTTTATGTCTTTAGTATGTGGTGGCACCAAAAATATTAATCAGCAATAAATGTGGCTAATTAGGATACTGAATCACAATGATTAGTAATAATAATAATAATTACCCCTCATATTAAAATTAGATTATAACAGATAATTATTACAAAGATACCTCGTATTGTGATTGAAGTACAACTCAAGCGAAGCACAAATATAAACTCATGTAATTTTCACCGTAAGAACTATTACATCCATATAACAGATTAGTAAACTAAGGTTCAGCGTAGTCACCCAACTATTGAAGGGATAAAGTCAAGATCCTCCTGTGCTATACTGTTGTGCTATTTCTTGATATGAATATCTATCCTGCTAGGTTCAGAAGCTAACCATAATTCTGAAGAAAGATGTTAGTAGCGTTGAGTGAGTAGTAGGAGACTCAAACTGAGGGTTTTTTATTTTTGGTTTGCTTGAGGTTTTTGTTTTTTGCTTTTTAGAGCACTAATTTCAATTATGTCATTTATCTGACTATAACATTTCTAAAATGTATCCCTTTTAAAAGAATATTTCTATAAATATGTTATATACAGATTGAGAAATATTTAACAGTGGTTAAGAATTCTAAGACAATTTGCAAATAAAAGTAGAAGGCACTAAACTAGAAATCCAATGTGACATTTTAAAATTATTTCAGTTAATTATTTCAATTTAGGACCATTTGAATGTATAGCCCCAGGAAGTAAAATTCTCTGGATAAATTATATTTGCTAATTTCCTTTAAATCTTCAGTTAGAAAAACATGGGTAGAAAATTACTTAACATAATAGAAACCTGCCAAAAGTCTTAAAGACTGACCATTCCCAGGTGTTAAGAAACATTTATTTATACTCAAAGTGCAAAGGAAACCATTTTAGAGGACTGAGTATTACTGTTCTAGCTACAAAGAAATTTTGTATGTATTTGTATATGTGTATATTTTTGAAACATAGATAGGTCATAATGTCTGTTTAATCCTATAATTTGTTTGCTCCTACCTTTCCCGTCTCTTATAATAGAAGAGAAGGGAAACTAGATAAAGAAAAATTTCTCTTTATTTCAATGCACACATCCACTTGTATTAGACACATATATCTGCCCTAAATTAAATAATTTGAGCAATGTTTAATAAAAAAGACTTGGAAAAATTCTAAAAAATGTATTCAGTTAAAAAATTTCAAACGATTTGTCACATCTGATTTATTTATTTCTCCTACATATAGTATCAAATAGCCAAAAGCATTTACAGTTTTCTCATATAATGAAACATGAGTCCATTTAACAAGTATATGTTTAAATAAGAAAGTTTTATCTGTACAATGAATCAATAAATTGAAAGTAAATTTGAGCATTTGCCTTTTGAAGTTTATCTGAGTATAAATGCACACACACAAAGTTAAAGACAAAGGTCACCTATAGAATATTACTTTCTTATTTGATACAAAGCAGCAGAAAAAATAAGCTTACTTTTTTAGACAACAGACTATATTATCAGCAAAACATAAACACAAAACTGATTCTGTATTCTCTCATTATCACAATATGCAGGCAGCTTTCACAAAGATGGGCATTTTTAGAAACAAAGAGGTTCATCACTTGAAAGTTTCAAAACCAAAGGGATAAAGAATTTATGGCACACGTTGATCCTGAATAAAGTAATTGGTAAAATAAAAATGCAGAGATAAACACAAGTCAGTGCTGTACGCATATACCTCAGAGGACAAAGGAAGAAGAGACTAACTGTAAATCACCAATAACAACTGTTTTCAAAATATTATTAAAATATGTTTAATCAAAATTCTAAAGGAGAATTCTTACATCATTTTTTTAGCTACTCAGTATAAAATAAACTTAAAATGCAATTTCTTCTTACAAGTAGGCAATTATTTTTTTCACAGCTATTTTCTAATTATAGTCACCAGTGACTGGTCCCTCAACAGGTTCGAACATCTGTTATTCCACACAATACAAATAAACTAGAAGAATACAGAAACTCATTCCAAGAGAAGGATTTTACTTGAAATGCTCAGATTAATTTTTTAAAAATTCTCAACTGTCTGAGCATCTGCCTATTACATGTGGTTCAGTGCCAGGGTGGGAAGCATGGCCTCACATTTACCACTGCTGTTCCAGCCTGGACACACCATAACAGATATAACAGCCATGTGTCCTCATGCAGTGGCCCTCAGTGGGGGCTCATATCAGGCCTAATGGGTAGAGAGGCATTAACAGATCTCTGGGCTCTGCCTCCACATGCAACCATCCTCACAATGACCCTCAACAAAAGAAAAGCAGCAGCTTAAGCACCATTTTTAAAGCCAGCAAATTTGCACAAAAGCTATATTGTATTGTCGTGTCAACTTTTAACTATTTTACTCTAGTTTCTTGTTTGACATGTGGGGCTATTAGCACAGCTGTTCTTTATTTATTAGTTCTGTCATTTCAAAATAATCTACAATCTAAAACCATGACTTCAAATGGTAAAGCAGAGTCAGAAACCACAAATTAAAGACATTTTGGGAGCAAGTCTCTTCTGTTAGACATGGAAAAAAACACATTTCTTTTTGTAGTCAATTCTCAATTTTATTGAGAATTTAGGGTACAGAGACCTGTGCTGAGCACATTATTCAGGCTATAATCCTCTAAGATTTTAAGTTATGCCTTCATTTTTCTATGTAAAGCATGTGAGAACAATTAACTTTTTAAATGCTAATGATAATCATGGTAGGTTGCACTAGTTGACTATCATTCTAGCTGGTAGAAAAAATAATTTCAGCATTTTTAATTAATCAGCACTAAAAATTCTTAATTTCAGAAAGCTTACCCATTTTTCTTTGGCCAGGGTTTTGTCTGTTCTGGCTATCTGTCCCTCTGTCAATCCTTCAAGTCCAAGATAAATACCATACCCCTTGCTTACCCATCACCTTGAAGCCCAGGCCAAGTTGTCTTACCAATTCAGCCTATATTGGCCTCTCTATTCTCTAGTTGTATACAATGTGTCACTCAGTTTCACGCTGCTTTATGTTCTTCTTTGGTTGTTTCAGAAATGCAGCCTTGTCTTTGGATTTCTAGCTTTTTGAGATCCGGGGCCCTATTTTCCATTTCTTCCATAGCATCCAACAACTCTGAACATGTATTAAGTGTTTGATAAAGACTTGATAACTTACTTATTGGAATGATCTTCATTAAAAATGGAATATAACCATGAGTGGGTAAGGAAAGAAAGGGATTCGGACTGTGATTCTGGGAACACAAATTAAGAAGTATTTTAAGCCCTCCTTCTTTCCATCTGCCTGTCCTCCCTTTCTCCCTTTCTTCTTTTTTTGGCTTCTTCATAATTATAGTTATCTTTGCCCATTTGTAGTGTTTATTTCTCTATTAAAAAAGAAGCATTTTAAACAGTTTAAAGACATTAATTTAAGTAAGGCTTATTTTATTGACGAGTGTAATTTAAACAAAAAAGGATACAGTTAAAATTGCTTAATAGCACTTGATACTGAGATAATATATAGGTTAAAAAAACAGATTTTGTTTTAAAGCATACGTAAATATAAAGTTATATACTCAGTTTTCAGGTTCCTTGGAGTGGCCACACAGATAAAAGAGAATATACAGTACTGGTAGAACAGACAAAATAAATACTATGAATAACACTAATTCCTGGGGAATTACTTGTGACAATTCTAAGCGTTTCTGAAGAGAGAAGGACTATCAAGGTGAGATTTGATATCCTGCTTGGAACACATTGACAAAAGGGTTTCAGTTTTCAGTAGACTAAATAATCTTGCAGAATTAATCTTCATTCCTATTCACCAAGATGTGGAACTAAAGGAAAAGGAAGAACTGTAATTACAGTGCTATAAATTATGAGCACTTTATAGTTACGTCATGTGCTCTAGTATTTTAACTATTATCTAAGACGACTTATTTAGGTTTTCAGAATTGCAAAAATCAGAGTGAGAACCAGAAAATCCTTGAGAACCAAAATACTAAATCCATGTAGTATGGAACTCTCAAAAGCTACTTTACTTTGAAAGACTATAAACATCCACTCCATTATGGTCTTAAAATAGAGATGAGGAGTCTTTTAAAGCATCGAAAATATAGTTACATCTAGGGGTTATATTTTGGCCTAATTAGGTGTCATAATTAAGAATGAAAAACTACACCGTACATGAACTCAAACAACTAGAAGGCTTTTCTTATAATAATTAGGTTTTGTGGGAGAGAGAGCAGCAAGTTTGCCCATTATTTGCTGCTACTATATTTCTGGAGTTGATAAAGAAATGCAGATTCCGAGCCGGGCTCCGTGGCTCAGCCTGTAATCCCGCGCCTTGGGAGGCAGAGGTGAGTGGACTGCCTGAGCCCGCGGGTTCGAGACCTGCCTGGGCAAGCGAGACCTCATCTCTACAATGAATCAAAAAAAATTAGCCGGGCGTGGTAGCGCGCGCCTGTAGTTCCAGCTACTCGGAAGGCTGAGGCGGAAGGATCGCCGGAGCCCAGCAGGTCGAGGCTGCGGTGGCCGGAAGCGGCCACTGGACTCCAGTCTGGGGGACTGAGTGAGACTCCAACTCAAAAAAAAAAAAAAAAGAAAAGAAAATTACATCGAGATTCCAGAAGCAAAACCTCAATTCCTCAACCAACTCATCTTCGACAAAGCCTCCACCACCTACCAATGGGGAGAGGAGAACCTATTCAGTAAATGGTGCTGGGAAAACTGGCTAACCACATGCAGAAGATTGAAG